>CAUYQV010186674.1:0-58831 GCA_963574575.1 Galagoides demidoff | reverse complement strand
CTTACATTGTCCATCAAGTTCTGTTGCCTCAGATCATCTCATCCTTGTCATGCATCAAGTATGATCATCCTGATACTGTTAATATCCACTTGTTAAATTGTTGTGGGCACCAGGAAGCAGAAAAGCATAATCCTGGAATGTAAAGTTCAGTAATGGCATCAGAAACTTACCTAATTAAATCACTCATAGATCTTTAATTATAATTGATTATATGATTCAGTTGTGCAATAAGATATATAGGTATGTGTATGTCTTTCCGTTATAATTACATAGTAATGGTAAGAATGATTAAAAGGTTTTATTAAAAATATTTCTTCTCCATCTTCATGAAAAATATTTTGTGGAAGTATCTACTGAATATGGTCCATGAACCTCATAAAAATTAGTTAACAGTAGTTACTGGGGATTTGAGGTGAGTGTTTTTCTTGAGATTCATAATCTTACCCTTTCAGGTGAAAATTGCCCCTTAAAAAAACTAGCGTATGTCTATATTATAATCATTCCCAAAAACGATGAGTGAAAAAAACAAAAAGTTCTGTATGTGTTCATCCTGTTGAGATATTCTAAGAAAAATTAGAATGTTTTCAGAAGCTAGTTAAGAAATAATTTTACTTTTATAAGTTCTAAGATAATAATTGTTATCAATACATTGGAATTATTTCTCTGCTGTTATTTCCTAGAATTATCCTCATTGGAAATCTGACATCTTTCCCTCCATCGATCTCTTGGGAGATGCAGCACATAGCTGAATGAATTGACTATTAAAACGATCACTTCTCTTTAAAATTCTTGGAATAGGATAATGGTGATTACATAAGTAAAATCTCGAGGTATACAAAATGCATACCCCAGAAAACAGACTAAGTTTGAGTTTAAAAAAAAAAACTCAGCTTTTTAGCTTCTGATCATTTCAGCTACTTCATTGTGTGGTTTCAGTATTTATTCTACAGAAAAGATAATTTTTTTTTGCCACACTGTTCTTGAGGTATCAGACTTGGTTCAATAAAACTTTTGAAATGATGTAGTGACCTTCCTTTGCAAGCAAGCACAGTGACATTTCAACACTGGGGTTTGGAATCCTTCGGTGCACGGACCCACGAGCGTATTTTTCTCAGCAGTTCGTGCTTTCTTGTCTCCACTCACCTTTATTTTTTTCAAAACATTTAATAGTTGAAGAAAGCAAACTGCTGTCCTTATTAGCTAAGAACCCTCCAGCTCACAGTAGGAAACCAATGTTACAAACAAAATAATGTTGCAGAATTCTGCAGAGTTCATGGTAGCTGGTCTAAGGAAACAATTTAAAATAATGAAAGAGCATTCCTAGACCAGGAGTGGGCTTAAAAGTCCGCCTTCACTCTTGGGGTTTCATTTGTCTTTTTAGGATATTTATTCAGGTGGGATTTCCTAGCTTGTCATTTTTCACAAAACCTAACTGTCTATATAGAATTAAGGTTGTAGGAATTCTAATTTAGAAGAACCTGATTCCTAATCTTGAGCTTGGCCTCTAACTTTGAGATGAAATCACCTCTCTGTTGGTGAAGTATAGTTCCTTCCCTGGCGAGATCCAGCGTTTGTCTTGGAGGTGTGCTGTTCAAACTGTGATCAGTAGACACCTACTACTAGCAGGGGATCAAGATCAATTAGCCTGGGAAAGGACATCTCAGACACTTACCCACTGCACTTTTCCCCCCTCCCATTCAAAAAATGTTTTTAAGTAACATCTTTTTCCCCCGAGATTTTAGTGGATGAATGAATGAACTGTAAGTGGTTGGATGACTATTTCTTGTTTGGGTCTAAAATGCCAAAGGAGACATCAGTGTGAGCGAGACCCCTTCCTTCATTCCTTGTATGCCCAAGAAAAGACAAGAGTACACTTGCCACTCCTCAACTTTGTTTGTTAAAAGCAGTTGAGTTATTATTAAAATAAAATGGGCTTCTCCCCAAGCATCTTACGCCATAGGCAGTGCAATTAGTCCCCCAAAAAAGAGTGACTTGCTGGGGGAATCAGGGCAGCTCTACACCTGCTGTCCAGAGACCTGAGGCTCTGGCAGAAGACCTTCCCTTCAGACCAAAAGAAGGAGGGTCTTTATTTCTTTTTTTAGTTATTATCACAGTAACGTAAGAAGACATTTGATAATGAGTGTGTGTGTGTGTATAAAACCTAAGAATCTACTAAGTTTTCAAATATTTTGGGAACAAAGAAACAATATCTTTGCTTTATTGAGAAAAGGAATGATTAGCAGATAGAAGAGTGATTCCAATTGCTATAACTCTTTCACTGTTTGCTTTCTATAAAGTAAGTTTTTAGTAAGTGTCTCTGATAAACAAGAGATTCTGAAAGGGGAGGGCAGGGGTCCTGCTGCTTTATCTACATGTGAATCAGATGGGGGAAAATCCTGGGAACCAGACCTGAGAGAGCCACGGAGACACGTCCCTCCCTTCTTCTCCCCCCTTTTCCATCTCAAGCTCTTGGTTAGACTTTAATACACTTTCTGGCCACGTTGATTTCAGGTGTGACCGTGTGACCATTCTAGTCAATGCTGTAAGCGAGCGTTGTGATCACACATGTTGAACAACCACCACAATCCCTCATTTATAGAGTTTTCTGATTTCTATGGTCTAATTCATCTTGAAGTGATGTGATGTCACTGAAGTGGGATTTTGTAAACTTGTCATTTTTCACAAAAAATAGTTATCTGTATAGCATTAGGGTTGTAGGAACTTTCATTTAGAAAAAATGACCTGTTTCCTGAGGTTGGTTCACATGGAATTAAGATGCGGCATGCAACTGGATATCATTTCCATCAGACAGATGGAAGAGATGTAAATAACCTCAGCATCAGAGGTGATCATAAAATGTAGTCATCAAATTAAGAGGTGATAGTTTGAGTATTCATTTTTAGTGTAATTTACGTGATTGTACTTTTATAGAATTTAATTTTTATTCATGGCCATCTTTAACCACTCACTCACCAACTTGCCAAAAGCTTAACATTGGCTTTTACAAACTGATACAGGGAAACTCCAGCACACTACTAATTAAGCAGAAGTGAAGGCAGGTCCTCCTAGCAAAAGCATTACGGCAAAGCTCATGGCTCACCATGCCCGCTCTGCTTCCTCTGCTCTCATAGCTCGGTCGTTTCAGAAAGAAGCTGCTGCATCCGCCCTGGTCCCAGAGTGAGGCTAGCACAGAGCTGATGGAAGACAAGAAATAAACCTCTTTGTTGTAAGCCAGTGAAACTTCAGAATCGGTTGTTATCATGGTATCATTTTAGCTCTCCTAAGTACAAACTCAAACTAACTTACATGATTTTTAATTTTTTAAAGAATCAATTTTTAATTGATAAAAATTGTATATTTGCTATGTATAACATGATGTTTTAAAATACAAAGACACAGTGCACTGGCTATATTACACTAATTAACACGTGCATTCCCTCCCATGTTTATCAGTTTTTGTGGTGAAAACACTTAAAATCTCTTAGTGGTTTTCAAAAGTACAATCTATTGCAATTAACTCTATTCACCATTTTCTATGATAGATCTCTTGAACTTATTTCTCCTATTTCACTGAAATGTTGTTTCCTTTGACCAACATCTTCTGAGTCGCCTACCCCTCTAATAACTACCACTCTACTCTTTTTTCTTCAAAACATTTCAGATTCCATACCATTGCATTGTTTCTCCTTATATGCGTCGTGTATTTCACTCAACATAACATCCCCCAGTTTCAGCCATGTTGTTGCCAATGACAAAAGTTTCTCCTTTTATAAGGCTGAATGATATCCCATCGTGGATATATACCACATTTTCTTTCTATATTCATTAGTGATGGACGCTGAGATTTATTTCATCTCTAGGCTATTGTGGATTACATAGATGTGCAAATGTCTCTTACAAGATATTTTGAATAAGTCTAATGCACCTGAAAAGACAGATTATATCAGAGATATCCCTACATCACTGAGTAGACCATGTATCCTGAAGTCTGAAAGAATAAATAGCAAAACCAAAACATTTATAGATTATGGATATGTATTAAATGGCTATAAGCCTCGATTTTCTCCCAGAATACACATCAACTTGATTTTTGTTCATTTTGAAGTTTTTCCAAAATTGTAATTTATACTTAGTTCACAAAAATTCGAGAGTCAGTAAATACTTGTGGCAATTAGAGAAGTTATGTGTGTACAGATATTTTACATTTTCCCGTATCTGCACCTTTCCTCCCTTTGGGAATAAATCTCCAAAATAAGGATGTAGCTTCTATAATTCTCCCATGAAGCCCCAACCTAGATGTATAGACAGTAAGTTCCATGAAGTGAGGGATCCTATTTGTTTTACTCACTGCTGTAATTCCAGTCCTTGGCAAATACTTTGTGTTCAGTTATGCTTGCTCAATGAATTATTAAACATGCACCACTTTTGAAATCTCCTTACAGTCTGATGTATGTGTTGTTGCATTTATTCTTTGATAATTCTGTGAAAGGATTTCTGTATGTGTGTTAGTGTAAACCAAAGCCCCTTGAGGCCAGCATCACTGGTGTCTTTCTGTACAAAACCATGGCAGTGCTTAGCCCTCATCAAAGGGATTTAGGGAATACTGACTTGTACATCTTCTATAGCTTCTCTATGTACGCGTTGCAGTTGTCTCTACACAAAGACAAATGTTATTCTGAGTTGGAACTTGGGACTTAGAGATGACAGCAAGACTGAGATGAGTTGCTGATGATGAGTGTCAATGATGGAGTGTCGCCATGGAATGTCTGCAGAACAGGCCTCCTCGAAATTTTAAAAGCCACGTGAATTCAGTTATTATGATAAAGATAATCATTCGGCATTTACATGGCACTTTGTAGCAAAATGAATTTCAAGGCAATTTGCCCAACATATTCATAAAAGATCTCTTGGCTGAGTCACAAAGACTGTCTTCTGGAGGGGGACTCCTCGGCTGCTCACAATGGGTAGCAAAATGTCAAAGAGCTGGCTTACTGATCCGAGCAGGGAGATGTGCTGAGAAGAACCTGCTGGAAAACTCGCACAGCTCTTCTCCTAGGGTGCCTTGTGGGAGCCCTTCTCCCACAGGACCCTGCTGCCAGTTCTGAGATAGAACCTGGGACCAGGATTCTGACATCCTTAGAACAGGCATATACCCAGATTAGAAAGAAGAAGTAAGAGTACTTGATTTAGCGCCCAGAGGGCAGTGTAAGTCATAACAATTCAGTCCACCAGACATTTATCAAATACATAGGGCAAGTTATTTAAACTCTCTAGGCCTCAGTTTCCTTACTTGAAAAGTTCTTTCCCTAAAGGTTATTACGAGGATTAAATGTGGAATGAGTATAGTGTATTTAGCCTATGGCACACCATACATTACATATACCTAATGTCATTTTAATTATCATTATTAATTCTTCATCATTAATTCTATATATTTCTTCTTTTCAGTTCTGTAAATGAAAAAAAAAGATATATGTATGTTCAAGACTTTTTCTTAAAATTATCTGGATTACTTTTTATTATAAATAGCTACAATGATACCTTCAGATTGTTTTTATAAACTATAGGTATTCATTCAAAATCAGTCTCATCAAATCATACATACTCTAAATTCATATATGAATGTAAGCTTATTAATATGGTACCTAGGATTATTGTTAAAATCTAATGAGTACAACACAGTTTTAGATACATAGCATACTTGCTACGAAGTTGTACATTTCATGAACAATGAAAAGAACCCCAAGAAAATCAAAACAGGACCAAAATAGATTGGTGGATTTAAAAGGAATAAGTTCCATACATGATTGAAAAAAACAGATGATTTTAGTAATATCTGTATTGTAGGGAGTCAAAGTAAGTGAACTGTCAAAGATAAGTTGCACCAAATGGAGTTAAACAGGCACAGAACATCTTATTCAAGACTATTGCTGTGAGAGACACACACCATGGCAGGAGGGAAGAGAAACTCAACTCCAGTGAAACAGAAGGCTGTAGTGAGCTACCAGGAGAGCTGGAGGCGATTTAAGGGAAGTTAGTCAAGGTCATCATTTACTGATTGGTACTTACTGAACTTGGGTTCCTGCCCTCTCATAGAGACTGGGAGATAGGGTTGCTGTGTGTCTTGATCATTGCTTTGGGAGGAGTGGCTCCTGAGAAAGGCTCTCCAGGATTGTTAGCCTGGCCAGAGGCTGGGAAAAGATTTACATCTCAAAGAGGCAGAGAGAGAATTTACAACTTTCGTAAAGCAAATGCTCTAAGAGAGGTCAGAGTATACAGTCAGGAAGAAACCTCTCTGAGATTCGGTCAAGCTGATGGGACCATTAAGGCTGTTTTGGTCAATACTTCCCATGAAACTTGGGCAGCTCAGTTTTCCAGAATTGTGTTAACACACTGAAGGGGGTCAAAACACGCTAGCAGAAGCATGTTAAGGTATTCTTCTATGCCTACTGATCATGCAGCTGGGGAAAAAAGAACACAGCAGATAAATGTACTGGCATAAATTGTTAGTTAGATTATCTCAATATTGACCTAGATTTATCTTAATTTATTCTGGAAGTTAGTCTACTTTTTCTTTGCCAGAGAATGTTCCTATTACAAATGAATTATTGATATATTAAAGAGACACACTTAGTTGTAGTATACATAATAAAGCAAGGAGAATTATAACATTAAATGTTTAATTAAAATGAAATGTCAAGAACCCTGAATACTATTGATGGTTTCATGTTTCCGTGTATATTCAGAAAGTGAAAAAAAAATTTCACTCTCTTTAAATATGTAAAGACATAGCAAATGTGACAATTTTAGCAAAATATTATAGTTTTGTCTATAATTAGTGGCAGTCTTAAATGGAGCACACAGATCTCTCAAAGACACTTTGTAGACTTTTCCCTAAGTTATCTCAATTGTGCCTGAAATTATCTTACTGAAGCCTGAAAAGGGAAAAAGGCCAATTATAAAGAGCTTTAATTTATCCTAAATGGCTTTGCAAATCCCTAATGAAAAATCATTTTCAATGGACAGTTGGCGAGATCCTGCTATTGTTGCAGATCCAGACAGTTAAAAGAAATCAACAGTGACACAGGCATCTTGAAAGAGGCAAAAATTGACCCAAGAGAAGTGAATAATTCACATCTAGCTGTGCATGAAAATAGTCTGAAGCCACCGCTCACTAACCCACATGTTCTGTTTCCAGCGTTAGCAGTCATGGTCGATAACAAGTCACAGGTAGGAAGGCGGCGTGCACTTTCTCCAATGTTGGCAACTCCAGTCAATAAAGTATAATTGGAACCTGCCAAGAAGGTCGTGTGTCAAAGGTGTATTTAAGCAGAAACTTAGATACTGAACCGTTTATGTAAGAATTGAGCACATAGTCTAATTATAAGTTTAAGAACTTTTAAAAGTTCGAGCGTTGTAAATCTGCCATGTGAATGACGCACGCTGCTGGAACATGACAACAGCATCAATAGTGCTCAGTCAGAAGAAAGGGAGAAGTGTCAGGATGGCAGAGAAGAGCATTGCTCTTAGCAAGTAATTAGGGGAGGGTGAGAGAGAGGGCTTGTGTCTCTTTGATGGCAATAAGTGAAAAGTGTAAAATCTCCTTGCTGTTCATCTCCTTAAAAGATACACACGTGAAAAGAAGATTATTTTTGTGAAGTCAACAAATGGAAAACTTATTACCCTATGCTGGTTAGGTTTTTAAACCGCCATCATACAGCCTACTGTTTAATTCAAACGTTCTTGACACTCAAGGAAAGACTGTATGACATTCCAGAGAGATTGGCAGCAAGATGCACAGTCCGCGCCACTGTTGAGTGCATGGTAGAAGTCCAGCCCCTTCTAAGCATCTGGACATCTTGGTAATCATAATCATCCTTCAGGGTGGCTCCGAATCCAGAGGCTTCGAGAGAGTCACCATCTGAGCGCCCTTCTGGCAATCTCACTTTTGAAGCTGGACAGAATGTTGAATCTGCATATCTGAGCTCTGCCCGGCTAAGAGAACCAATGGATTTCCTTTGGTAGGCGTGTCATTCAAAGAATACCTTTTACAGCATAGCAGGGGATACAGACTAATTAATAGAGGAGGTGCTCAATAGAATAAAATCGTGCCTAGGATCGCATTCTTCCATGTCACTCAGCACCTCGTTGGCAAAATTGCATTCTGTCATTCCAGCATGTCCAGAGAATAATTTCAATGTTCCCCCATGTCATTTTGCCGACAGATCAGGCCCTGGTCTATAGTGAATGCTGCTTTGGAAAGGAAATTTTTATTTATAGCACAAACTGATTTGACATTTATTAGTACAGAAAAGGAAAAATAAAAACAAGTGTATGTTTTTCTCTTATTTGCATCTTGATTTATTTCAGGCAATTAAAGGGATAAGCACATGGTACTCTAGGCGGGTGATATCAGTGACTAATTTACAGGATGACCCTGAACAAGGTCCACTTGCTGCGATGGGGCCCAGCCAAGCAATATTTCACTGCATCCCCTCGGACCCCTTTTTCCATGTCTGAAAACTGGCAAAATGACCCACAGCATTTGGAACATATTGGAGCATGTGGATATTTTTACTCAAGTTTAATTATCCTCTTTTATATTAAATATCACAAGGCTTATGATAACCAAATCACTGTTGTTTTTTTTTTAATAAAGAAGAGCTGAGGTCAAGTTTTAAATGACAACTCTTTATGTGTAGTTGACTTACTAATGCCACAGTGTAAAATGCCAGAGAGATCAAAGTCAGGCTTACGGGTTGATACAATATGTGGTGACCTGACTAGACATTGGAATAATAGCTCCTTGAACCCAATTAGAAAGTAAAATTAAATCAGGATTTGAGGAGGTATGGGAAATGACTTCAAAATGTCAAGAACATGAAATGGATTTTATGAAGAATAATCTATTATATACATGGCATATTCCTTACCTCATTTTTAGAAAACTGGTTTATAAAACTATGTCCCAGGTGGCTTGGTTTTTAATATGTCAACATCAGCATCATAGTTTACAAGGCTCCAATGATAATCCCTGTAAGAAGTTTTGCAATGATCTGTGTAAAGTAGCAGCGTCTCTGAAGTCTAGATCTCTCTTGCCTTCTTGACTCATCCAGGCTAATTACTTGCCCAAATCTTTAAGCCTCTCTTCACTTTAACAGGGGTCCTCAAACTTTTTAAACAGGGGGCCAGTTCAGTGTCCCTCAGACCGTTGGAGGGCTGGACTGCGGGCCCCAGGATGAGTCAGCTGCTAAGCAGGGCAGGCAGCAGCAGCAAAAACATCCGGCAGGCTGGATAAATATCCTAGGCAGGCTGCATGTGGCCTGCGGGGCCATAGTTTGAGGACACCTGCAAAGGTACAGCACCAAGTCACTATATGTTGGCTCTTTACAAGGTTGGAAACTTGCACGTAGTAATATTGTATGGAAGGAAAACACATCAGACGCCATGGGTTCCTTAGCTGTGCAACTAATCAGTTACATGACATAAGTCCCTTTAGAGCCCAGGACTTAATTTTCCCTTGATTCCACACCTTTTGCAGTAAAACTGTATTTTCAGGTGTTGCCCAAAATATGCAGCTACAAAAATGAGCTCTAGAAGATGAAAGAGATGTATTATTTTATTCCCGTCTTGCTCCATTCAGCTTATCTCCATCTGCCTTTTATGATGTCATTTTCTCAAAAGAAATCATTTTCTGAGGGCATGATATGTTTCTGATAAGGGTCTAAATTAGATCAGTTATTTTTTCAGTGATGCCCAGTACCCCTGCTTTAAAAACCAGACTTAGGGTGCTGAATACTTTGATTTAGAAATGCAGATGATATTGAAACGATTTCTGTCCTCAGGGTAAAAATGATATTAACCACCCACCTGTTTATTGGCCCTAGTTAATAGCTACAGTAAAGGAACATGACAGATAGCAACGAATTTCAGCATTTTAACATTTTTACATAGGCAAAGCTGGCAGATTAAGCCCGAATCCTCATTAAATGTACCTATATCATGCACATACTCCCCAAAAGCTAAAGCATCTGGTTTTCCAAGTACAATCAGTCCTTGGGTTACAAAGGATAGGTTCTTTAAGTTTGCTCTTAAGTTGAATTTGTATGTAAGTTGGAACAGGTGCGTTTACCTATTACTTGTAGCAGCCTCCATTTGTAAGTGCGAGTCATACATCAGTTGAGTATGTGTTACTTGAGAACTTACTGTAATCGCCTCTGTTGGTAAGTGTGAGTTGGAGGTAATCAGAAGTTTATAACTTGGGGGCTGCCTGTTAATGCTAAAGGCACTGATACTGAAGTGGGTTAGAACACCTCACGTTATCCCAGTCTTTATGAATTACTAGTTGCATGACTTTGAACAAGGTATTGGCCTTTCTTGCTTCAGATGAAATGGATCACAAGGGGCATCTCAAGGTAGTTGTTTCAAGTTTTAAATGAGATCATGAATACTGAAGTATTTCAAAAACTGCAACTTCCTCTATAACGAACCATTACTGTTTTTGTTTATGTCAGCGATTGGACTTATTTACTATGCATTGTTGGCAGGAGAAATTTTCATTCTCACATCTTCTGTTTTCTGGAAAAGTAAGTAAATTTACAAAACGTCTTTCTTAAATCTTAGTTCTCTCCTTATTCACAGTGCTATTTGTCTGTATAACTGAAGCACTGATTTTTGAAGGACTGTTCCTCAAATATTACCTTAAAATTCTCCAAAATGACACCCTAAACCTGGATCTAATCACCTGTTTTCAAATTCCCAAAACCAGTCTCAGCATTTGACATGAGTGACGGCACCATCCTTAAAGTTCCTCCTGTGGCTTCCATTATCCACAACCAAGAGTTTTAATTATTCTTTCATTCATACAGAGACTCAATAAGTACTTATTTATTCCTTACATGTTTACAGACATGAGACATACAGTTGTGAATAGCAACACAACAGGAGGAAACCCTGTCCTCAGGAACTTAAAGTTTATCGGGGAGACTAACAAAACACATAGGTATTGATGGATAATTACTTCAGTACTGTCTTTGCATGTTGACTTGTGTGTACCACGCTCTGCTACGCCCATGATGGACTGGATTTGGGAGGTGATGCAGAGAAAGATGGCCTTCAATAGTTCACTAGTTCATTCCGGGTCGCACTGGCTTCCCCTCTGTTCTTACTTCCCCAAAATGAACAAACACTACATCATTTTGGGTCTTTGTCATTCTTTCTTTCGCTCCTTTTTTTTTTTTAATCAATAAAGCGATTTTCATTGCTACTTTCCAATCCAATTTTTTTACCACCCACATATTCCCCAGCTCTTACTTATTTTAGGTGGGAAGGAGGTTGGCAGGTTACTTGTAATTATACTACAGTTTTAAAAGAGAAAAACATGAATATGAACTCGCCTGATGAGTTTATTTGCTATTTTAGGTTACATAAAATAATTAAAGTGTCTTTGCTTATTTTTATTTAAAAACCAAAAAACAAAAAAATCCTTATGTCCAGCAAGGTCTGACAGGGGATGGGAAAGGGTCCGTGTAGACCTGTCAATGTGCAGACATGCTGTGTTTGAGAAAGTGGACTGCTAGCCATTCGGATACTCGTTCTCATCCCATGAAGGGCTTCACGTTAAATGATGTTAACGAGTTAGGTATAAGTTATTGTTTTTATGTTGGAAGGGACGTTTCTCTATATATTCATCTAACTTTCATTTTTAAGGAAACACTTCAGATAATATAGACTAAACTAACTTTAAAAAGAAGAGGAAAGACAATTTACTGATAATGCCATCCCCCAAAAGAAAACATTTATTTTTATTTTTGAGAAATCACTTTATGTTTTTGTCCATATATATTTCAAAATATTATAATTTTTTTTCGACTTCTGGTAAGTTGCAATGGCATCCACTTTCTTACTTCTGTCTTCCACCCTCCACATGGTAACAAGAATGATCTCCCCCAATACGGTGCATTTTCACATTTCACAAATACTCTGGGAGGACTTCAGCGAGTCCACCTTCTCTGGTTGCCTACAGAATTATGAGAATATGTCCCTTCAGGGCATGACCCAAAGCAGAACTACAGGTAGAAATCCAGTTGATTATCTTTCCTATTTTTGTTTGTGTCCTCCCTCAAATAATCTTGAAAATCTATAAGCATTCATGAAACTTTGTGAATTGCTATCTAAACTTTTAATCATAAGTTTAAATAATTGCAAAAGGATGTATTTTATCACATATTATACATAAATATTGACAGGTAAGCCAAAATATTACATAACTTTTTTAAACATGTTCAATGAAATACAAATCTAAATTTTACAGCAATTTGTAATCCATTATTATCCATTTTATAAAAATGAGTCTTTTCTTAACAATTGTTATCCTTTCTCCTCTACTCGTATTTTCATTATAAATTCCCCTACAGAAATTTATGCTAATATAACACATACTTATGCCTTGAAAAATGTAATAACCGCCCTTTCATTTCTGCAAACAAATGCATGTATATAAAGCAAAATTAATTTCTGTTTGATTTCCATTATCATAAGGATCCAAGTGCTAATATTTTCTTCCAGATTAAGTTATCATTCCAGTTATTATAGTTACAAAATGGATCAGAACTATGCACATAAATTCTTTGATAATTAATGTTTAAAAGTAAGCATTTGTTACAGATTCTTTCCTTAACAAAATGGAAAGATCCCTTTCCCATAGTGAGTACATCAATCTTTGGATGACTATTACTTTTGGACAGAGTAGTTCTGCATCGATTCAACTCTTTGTTGTTTATTGAGCACGTATTGAGAAACATTATTTAAATAAATGATTACCTTGGAAAAAAGAATATTGTTATAGAAACGTCACTCAATTTTTTGAATGTCATCCAAATCATAGGCCAAACTATCCTAGTGTTACTGTCTTCCAAACTTATTTTACATAATCTAACTGCTCATTGTTTAATTTTAATCCTATTTTAGACCTATTTTAACTTTACGGAGAGCAAGAAAACTTAAAACAATCTGCTTTGCAAAGGATCTTAGACATTAGAATAATTTTGCTTCTCTACATGGATAATGATGTTTGGAATTGTTTCTTCCATCGCACCCCTTTTTCTGGTCCCCCAGTATTTACATTCCGGTATTAAGCATCATATTACATGCAGGATGGGTGAGAAGAATATCTTTTGTGTGGCTAGTGAGAGGTTGACAATGAAGTAGATGGCCTTGACAGTAGGCTCAGTATTAGATCAGTTTTAGGAAAGAACTTATATAGAAGTTGAAGTTATGAAAATAGATTCACTTAAAATCATCCCTCCTCATATACCCCCTGAAAGGTCTTATGCACCCTATTTAAGGCTGTGGGCCTACAGAATAGGAAATAGAACCTATATCTCTATATCTGGGAGAAAGGCCTGAAAGCTGCCATGTGTAGGCAGAGAATGGACATGGGAATTCAGGAAGGCTGTGAGGACAGTGGTGGGTGTGTAATCAAGGCTGATGCACAAGCAACTGCTATTTTTCTAGCGTAGATCTGCATGGCTTTGGAGCTCAGGTTCAGCACCTGTTACACACCTATTCATTACCAAGAGCCTCATAGTTCAGTGGGCATAGCTGTTGGAGTTGTTATTACATCTTTGATGGGACATTTCAGAAGACATAAAGCTCTATAGATTACGGTCCTCTCCATTCATTCTCCCTGTAGCACAGTAAACAGACAACATTTGAATCATCTAACATACCTTCAAAGCCTGCAAAAACAAACAGAACTTGAAGGTCACACAACCTATGTTTATTATAAGAAAAAAATGTGTTTCTGTTAGTCGAATATGTTATGCTAACATGGCTCTCCTGATGAAATTCGGAAGAAAAATGTAGAAAAAGTGAATGCCAATGAAAATTAGAAGGGAAATCTTAAAACTCCCTTCAAGGATTTGAAAAGATCCATTTGTTTTCCATAAATGTGGTAAGTGCATTTAATAATCCTCTACTTTAAACAGACATTAACATCAGAAGGCCAAGGGCAATAAAACACTAACAAAAAGATATTATAAAATCCAGTTTTCACCTGTATTTAAGCTCATCTCTATTAGCAAAGTAGGATTCCTCTAGAATCCTTTTGAGTTTAATTCAGTGTCCTACAAGGCATACTTTTAAATATACATGTTTAATTACCAGGTGACTCTACATATCCAGCTGAGTGGATAAGATTTGTAGGTATTAGCACTTCTACGGCCATATGCAATAACGTAATCAATTTTGTTGTTAGGTTTCTATAGCATGTAAATTATGTAATATTAGTGTTTATGCACAGAAAACTCTTTGGGACCATTCAAAAATTTTATTTTTTAGTTATCTGCCCAACCTAGGACAACGGGAAGTATCTTTAGAACTCTATAAAATTATGCTTAATATTTTTATTTAAGCTATGACCTAAAACTTAATCAAAGGTTTTATAAAATTTTTTTAAATACAGAAATTAATGGTGGATGATGTTCCTGGAATTTGCACTGTAAAATAGTGTAAGTTTAGTGAGAAGTCAGAGTGCATCTTTAACGAGGGCTCAATGGCTACAACAGAAATGGATGAAGAACATCGTAACACCTATAACTGCTACTAAAGTTTTCTGAAATGTTTATGAACCCATTTAGTAATCAGTCACATGGAGTTATGGACACTGACCCACCCTGCATATGCGGAGAAACATTCCCATTTAACTTCTTCAGATTCCTTCCTTTTTACTAGTGGACAAGAACCATCAGGGCTACAGAAATTAGAGGGATTTTTAGGGAAAAAATTTTAGGAATGTTGGCGATGTCAAGAAAAATGTCACTTCTTACATTTTGTTGTTCTTTCAAGTCATTACTATAAAATAATGTTGCTTTTTTATGTCTCATAACTTACAAAGGAAACTAGTTACATCCTTCAAAGTAAATCCCTCCCTGAGACTGAAGAATTATGCACGTGATCTTGTGTTATTTGTGGGAATGATCTTTTAGACTGTCTTGACATAAGAAAATTAGAAGAAATGATCTTTGTATCACTTTTCTGCAAATTCTCTTCATGATTCATTGAATGGAATTTTGCTTCTGTGGACACAGTCTCCCACCTCTCACCTATCCCCAGAACTCTTGGGCATCACATGTCCAGTGAGCCTGAGTGGACTGTCATCATGATGTCCTTAGATGATGTTCAGTTAAGATAAAAATCAAGGGAACATTAAATCAGTGAAGAGTTCAAAAATGCTGATTACCTCGTGTTCCCAGGATTCCATCTGAACCCTCCTCCCGGGGTTTGCAGCCGTGGGACGATGGCGTGCTTCCCACTAGCTATTATTTGTGCAACCAGGTTTTCACGAGCCAGATTTTAATCTCTGTTTCTCAGCCAGAGATTAAAATTTCAGGGAATTCTCTCCTGTTCATCCTCTGCTCTGGGTCTGGAAATCCACCATTCATGTTTATTATAACACATCAGTCAAAGCCAGCACAGGCTGACGTGTGGGAAATGCTTTTTCATGTTAAACATTTTTTAATAAACTTAGAGTGAATTCAGTGATAGCCTTCCATTCCATTAACATCAGAAGAAGAGAGGAGAAAAGTGTTTTGTTTTTCCCTTGGTGTAGTACTGCCTTTTTTTCCTCTCAAAGTCACTATCTTGCCTTGCCATGTCCTTTTATTTTTATGAATATTATTGTTGAAAGGTAGAGACACAGCTAGCCTCTATTAGAAGGTCTCTTCCCAATCAGATTCCTGCACACCCATGGAAATGTCCAAGTAGCGTTCCTTTCCCTGATAATGGCAGTCTGTGGCTTGGTCGTCAGGCAGCTAGCATTGTGTAATCTCGCCTATTTCTATTATTTTTTTCTCCTTCTTTGAGGCTTCAGAAAAGGTCCATGCTGGTACTTTGCAGAGAGAAGTGAAGAATGGGTATTACCTGTGGAAACACACTGATGCTTTGGGTCAGGGGGAATCAGGAACTGGGATGATTACAGGGGTCCCTGTGTGTGCTAACAGTCGTGTGGTCCACAAACTACATAACGTGAGGGCAACTGGTGGGAAGACACCATTATAGATGGAGAAACAGCAGTGAGAATAATAGAAAGATGGATGGATGGATAAACATGTAGCCACTGAGACATGTTTCATATCCATGTGTTATACGTTAAAAATGAGGAGAACATGTGTTGTCTATCTGCATGCTGGTGTATACTGGACATATTTTAATATTATTAACCACACACCAGCCTCTTACACTAGGTATGTATGTAGAGCTGTGATGAAAGAGTGATTAGTTTGCTTTCACATTCTGGAAAATGCTTTGCAAGCAGGTTGAGTGTTCCAGCGCAGACACATTTTAAAGTAAATATCATTGCATAGAAGCTGGAAATTCATAGCTTTTACCAAACCGGATTCTCACTTCAATGACTCATATTTAAAGTTAGCGCTAACATGTTGCTTTTAAATGAAGTAATATTTAAGCTATAATTTCTAACTGAGGAAAACAACTATTTCCTGATGAAACACTTAGGGATTTTGTTTTACATTATGTGCTCGTGTTTTGAAAATGTGCATCTGGGTAGAGTTCGCAATGTCGGGCAGACAGCCCAAATAAAAGGCAGTGTCGTGAGATCTCATCGTGGTGCAGCAAGGTGAAATTAAAATGGTGTGCCTATCGGGTAAACACGTTAGAAAGCTCTTTGAAATATGTATTTAACTAGTAGAAAGAACTACTTTACTCTAATGGCTGAAAAATATCCATTCTTGTGTGTGTGTGTATAATTTAAGTGCTATTTGGAACTATTCCAATCTTTCAAATGAGTAATAATACACATTTTCTAACTTGTATGGCAGTTTTACTTATGTATTAAGGAATGAAATTAAATATAGAAACTGGATCTAGGTGACATTGAATTTGTGACATACCCTGACAAGCACTAATATAGGACTGGCAGGAATCGACATAGACCTTAACCTCATTTTCTATGTCCTGATTTTATTTTTTAAGTGTTCCACATCACTGATGTCACTTCAACTTGGCTTTGGAAATTCAGCAGTTATGGTTATTAGGTATGCAAATTATGTCTATTTCTCCTCCTCCAGACTCAGAAAGTTCAGTCATCATTTCATGGCTGCAAATGCTTCATAAGCCTCATGCTTTTTGGAGGAGGTTTCCAGTTAATAAGTAAATTAAATTTTTAAAAAATAGGCTGAATTTTTATCACTGTGGCATTATAAACATTTGTCATCCATGTAGGGAACACTTTTCCTCTGCAAATCATAGGCTCTGATTTGCAATTCATAATTATTTCCTCTCTTATCCTTGTTCTCTATCAATGATACAGGATGGAGAGAAGATATTTTAGAGCATAAACGTTTTAATCAGTATTCAAACTGAATCAGTTGTCCCAGTGCATAGACATTCATCTCCACCAAGCTACCATTAGCAACAGTCCAAATAGTAGGTGACTTCTCCAAAGAGCTAAAATATCATTGAGGCCATACACATCCAACTAATTTTGGTATCATGTAATACAGCATTGATGTTATTTAAATAGCTTTTTGAGGGGCAATAACCACATGTCTAAATACAGCCCCTAGTAATAAAGAATTGTGTTTTTTGGTGGGGTGCGGTGGCTCATGCCATAGCACTCTGGGAGGCCATAGCATTCAATAGAGGAAATTGACCAGCATTGTTGCAGGCACTTGTAGTCTCAGCTGTTCAGGAGGCTGAGACAGGAGGATGAATGGAGGCTGAGGCCATGGTACTTGAGCCTGGGGCAACAGAGTGAGCCTCTATCTTTAAAAAAAAAAAAAGGAATTGTGTCTCTAGCCCTGAAATTCCTTTAAAGTTTACAAATATGGCCGTAGGAATTCATTTGTTTAAGGCACTTTTATCTATCTTTTCTTATTTTTTATTAGATACAATTTACATATCATTAAAGCTTATCCATTTATAGAAGTTAATAGTTTTTTAAAATTTCTGGTATATATATACCCTTGGTTTACAAAGTGCAGTTTCACTACACAGATATATTGACTGCACTGTGGTGAAGTCAGGGCCGTCAGTTCATCCATCACCAGAGCAATCAAAGCACATTGTATCCACCAAACCACCTCCCCCCTGGATTTTTGCATATTTACAATGTTGGGAACCCTCACTGTTTTCATGATTTAATTTTAGAACATTTTCCTTACACACAAAAAAAAAAACCTCGTGCCCGTTAGCTGCTACTCTTCAGCCTGACTGCGGTAAAAGCACCACTTTCTTACTCTCATCCCTGACAGCCACCAACTTCCCTTCTGTCTCCATGGATGGGCCTGTTTGGGACATATTGTGTACATGGAATCACGTATGTTCCATGACTGGCTTCTTTTACATATTTTCAAAGTCCATCCATGATGAAGTATGTGTCAGAATTCCATTCCTTTTAGTTGGTGAATAATATTTTGTTGCATCTCTACATTTTTTGTTGGATATGCTACCTTTTGTTCATCCGGTGAGGGATATTTGGATTATTTCCACCTGGGGGTTATTGTGAATGATTCTCATGTAAGTGTTTCCATAAAAGTTTCTGTGTTGGGTATATTTTCATTTCTTTTCTAACTGAGAGTGGAATTGCTGGATCGTATGGTAGTTCTGTGTGTAACCTTTTGAGGAACAGCCTGTTTTCTAAAGTGGTTGCACCACTGAACATTTCCATTAGCAATACATGTACAAGGGCTCCGATTTCTTTTACGTCCCCGCCAACATTTGTTATGACCTGTCTCTTTTATCATATAGTCATCCTAATGGTGTGAAGTGGTGTCACATTTTGATTTGCTTTTCCTTCTCGACTAATGATGTTGAGCATCTTTTCATGAGTTTGTCAATTATTCGCACATCTTCTTGGGAAAAGTGTGTATTCAAATCCTTTATTCTTTAACAGTCGTCTTTTTCTTGTCAAGTTGTTTATATTCTGGACACTAAGCCCTTTTCAGATATGTGATTTACAAATATTTGCTCCCATCCACTAGTTATCTTTTTTACTTCCTTGCTAATGTGCTTTTATACACATACTTTTTCTCTTGTATGGAATTCTACTTATTTTTTTCTCTTAATGTCTTATCTAAGAATTTGTTTCCTAATACAAGCATATGAAGATTTACCACATATTTCTTCCCAGATTTCACTAACTTTTCTTCTTATATTCACATTACGGATCCATTTAGACTTAATTTTATACATGGCATGAGGGAGGGTCCAACCTCATTCTTTTGGATGTAGATATCCAGTTGTCCCAGGATGATTGGTTGGGGAGACTATTCTTTCCCTATTGAATGGTCTTTGAACATTGCTGAGAATCAATTGGCTATAAGTGTGTGGGTTCTCTTGTGGTCTTTCAGTTCTATTTCATGGGTCTGTATGTCTAGCCTACACCAATACCACTGTGGTGTTGTTATTTTACAAAAATATATAACATGTGACCTGCCTTCTTAAAAGTTTTACAGTATGGTATTGTTTTCACAGAGGATCCCTAGAACATTTTCATCGTGCATAACTGTCACTCTGCATCCACTGAACAGCAACTCTCCCTTCCTTCACTCCCTAGCCCCTGGCTACGGCCATTCCACCATCTGCCTTCATGAGGTTTGTTTGCTTTAGACATCACATGTAAGTGGAATTATGCCATATTTGTGACTGGCTTATTTTACTCAACACAGTGTCCTCAAGATTCATCCATGTTGCAGGGTATGATAGAATTTCCTTCTTTCTGAAGGTTGAGTAATGTTATATTTATGTATGTACTACATTTTTTTCATTCATTCATCAATGGGCATTTAGGTTGTTTCTACCTCCTATCTATTGTGAGTTAATGCTGGAATTAACATGGTAGTACAACTGTCTCTTTGAGAGCTTGTTTTCAGTTCTTTTGACTACATACTCAGAAGTGACATTGCTAATAGTGCTACATTGTTGGGGTTATATTAGCTTTATTGTAAGTTCTGAAATCAGAAAGTAGGAGTCCTCCAACTTAGCAGCTCTTTTTTGTGATTGTTTTGGCTATTTGGACACCTTGCCATTCTATATGAACTCAAGGATTAGCTTTTCCAGTTCCTTAAGAAAAGTTGTTGGAGTTTTGATAGGCATTGCAATGAATCTATAAATTTCTTTAAGTAGTATTGCTCTATTAATAATATTGGATCTTCTAATCCATGAATATGAAATATCTTTCCATTTTAGTCTTTTATAATTTCTTTCAGCAATGTTCTATATTTTTCATTGTGAAATTCTATTACTCCCTTAGTTAAATTGTTTCTAAGTAGCTAATGAAATGATTTTTTAAATTACCTTTTCAGATTGTCCATTGCTACTATATAGAATAACAGCTGATTGGGGGTGTTGATCCTTACATCTCTGCTGAATTCATTAGCTCTGGGAGCTTTCTTTGGGATTCTTTGGCATGTCCTCTGATATCATCTGCAAATAGAGATAGTTTTAATTCTTCCTTTAAAATTGAGATACCTTTATTTCATTTTATTGTCTAATGACTCTGGCTAGAATTTTCAGTACAATATTGAATAGCAGTGGCAAAAGCAAGCTTCTTTCTCTTATCCTAATCTTAGAGAAAATCTTTCTATCTTATACCATTGAGTCTGATGTTAGCTCTGAGTTTTCATAAATGCCCTTTATCATGTTTAGAAAGTTCTCGTCTATTCCCAGTTTTCTGTAGATTTTTTTTAATCATGTGTCTTATCTGTGTGTTTTTTCCTTTATTCTACTAGCAGAATGTACTATATTGATTGATTTTCTTACGTTGGACCACCCTTGCTTTCCTGAGATAAGTCTCAGGTGGTCATGGTATATTATAATCCTTTTAAAAAATTGTTAGATTCACTTTGCTAGTATTTTGTTAAGGATTTTTTCCATCAACATTTATAAAGCGTATTGGTTTGTAGTCTTCTTTCCTTATGATATCTTTGGGTTTGATGTTAGGAGTTGGGAAGTTAGGAATATTTTAGAAAAGTTTAAGAAGAATTTTTCTAAATTCTTCTTAAATGTTTGGTAGAGTTTACCAGCAAAGTCATCTGGTTCAGGCTTGTTCTTTGATGGGAAGCTGTTCTTTTACTGATTCAATCTCTTTACCTGTTGTTGGTCTATTTATCTTTCTCATTTCATCATGATTCCATCTTGGTAAATTGAAGAAATTTATCCATTTTATCAAGGTTAATTTGTTTGTGTGCATCTTATATTATCATAAACTACGTGGCTTTAAACAACAGAAAACACACATACTTAAGGAGCCTGGAAGTCTGAAATATCGTGTCAGGAACCCAGAGGTCAGGGTGTCAGAGTTTCCTATGGAGGGTTGAGGGGAAGGACTGCCCACGCCTCCCTCCAGCTCCTGGTGGGCAGGTCCAGTGACCCTTGCGTCCTTGCTCTTGATGCTTCAGTCCAGTCTCTGCTGCCATCTTCACATTACCACCTTCTTTGTGTCTCTTACAAAGACACTCACATCAGATTTAGGGCCTCTCCTAGTCAGATATATTATCTCGGTCCTTACCTTATTTACATCTACAATGACCTTCTGTCCAAATAAAGTCACATTTGGAAGATCTGGGTGAATATTCATTTGCAGGGGGAGTGCTATTCAACCCATGATAGCATACAATTGTCCACATGTTTTTATTTAATCACTTTTATCTCTCTAAGATGGGTAATAATGTCCCTACTTCCATTTCTGATTTTAGTTATTTTCTTCTCCCTGTTTCTCTCTTTCTTTTTATAGTCTAGCTAAAAATTTGTCAATTTTGTTGATTTTTTCAAAGATCCAATTCTTGGCTTTGTTGACTTTCTCTGTTGTTTCTCTATTTGCTATTTTGTTTATCTCCACCGTACTCATTATTATTTCCTTCCTCCTACTAGCTTGGGGTTTAGTTTTCTTGGTCTAGTTCCTTAAGGTATAAAGTTAGATTATTGATCTGAGGTGTTTCCTCTCACACTGCAGACATTCATGGCTATGAGTTTTGGCATGTTATGTTTTCATTATTATTCGTCTGAGTATTTTCTAATTTCCCTAGTGATTTCTGCTTTAACCTATTGGTTATATGAAAGTATGTGATTCAATTCCCACATATTTGGGAATTTTTTCAGTTTTCCTTCTAGTATTGGTTCCTAGCTTGATTTCATTGTAGTCAGAGAGGATATGTCCCGTGATTGCAATCTTTAAAAATTTCTTAAGACTTCAAATTTAACACCTTTTTTTTTTTTTTTTTTTTTTTTTTTACTAAAATTTAGCAGTCTCTTGATTAAGCACTCTCTGGTTGCTGTACGTTTTTATCAGAGTCTACGTTTCTGAAAAGTTAATTCTGTCATTTGTGGTGAGTTTTTCTGGTTACTTCAATTCTTGGCACTCCATTCCTCTATACTCAGCCACTTCTGGGATGTCAGCATCTTCCACGCCTATCATGCAGACTTCTGTGACACAGTTCCTCGGGAGCCCTCCCTGTAAACTCAGTTCTGACCTAATATGTCCTCTCATGGGTTCCCTACACATTACAGTTCCCCAAGAGAAATAATTTTTTTCTCAGAAAGGACTGAAAATAAATATATTTTGAACATCCCAACACTGGCACAAAGTCTCTTTTTTCATCCCAGTAAATACTAGATAAAGGACATTGAATATTTTAAGAGACAGTTTTATATTACATTGACTATTATTAGGAATTGGTAATGTGTGAGCACCAATGCATGAATGTTGGTCCAAGTAAAGAAATTTTGAGGTCATTAGAGACCTGAAATGAATTCCTAATACATAGCTAAGATTATGCTAAACTTCAAATTCCATTTATAAAAATAAGAATTACTTGCTATAATATTTTGACACACATGGCTAGCCAGACACAAAAGTTTTTGTCCTATTTCCCAATTCAGCTTCCTTTGTTTCCTTTTTATGTTCCATGTATCACACGTTAGCCTTAAAATAAAACTATAAACAACATCAATAAAACCTTGAGGTGCCAAACTAAGAACCTGGGCTATAAATGTTATTATTTCCTCAAATTCATGTACTTATCAATTCAGGAATAGATAAACTATGGTATATGTATATCATGGAGGACTATTTAGCCATAAAGAAAGATGGAGACTTTACATCTTTTATATTTACCTGGATGGATTTGGAGAATATCATCTTAAGTATCACAAGAATGGAAAAGCAAGTATCCAATGTACTCAATACTAATATAAGACTAGTAGATGAACAACTATATACCCACACAAGAACAAATGCACAGTTAAATTCAAATAGGGAGGAGGATGGGGAGGGAGGAGGATAGGGGAGGGCGGGAGAGGGTTGGTAAGTTCCCCCTAATGGGTGTAATGTAGGGGTATATGGCACCCCTCCTAGGTGAAGCGCTCAACTACAACTTGGACTTTACCTAGCAAATGCAAATACTGTAACCTAATCATTTGTAGTCATATATTAATCTGAAATCTTAAAAAAACTCATAAACTCTAATGCCAAGTATAAAATGATCATTTATGTCATTCATTATGCACAAACAGAATTAAAAGAAGTTACTTGAGAGTCTAAATCAAAGATGTAAGGAATTCATATTGAAATCTTAGTTGACTCAGAAACCAGTATGTATCTTTTCAATGAATAGGAACCATTGACTATTTTCTTTTTTATCTCTAATATTGTATATTCCTGACAAAAGATGATTAATTTATAAAATAAATTTTATGTTATATATATTTATGTTACTGTACTAGAACAAACTGACATATTCTTCATCTTACATGGTTAGTCATTTATACTCTCTGTGGTGAGAGCAACTCTTCTCATTTAGCAAAATCCTGAGTACACTTAAATACAGTCCTCATGTTGTTCATCAAGTCTTCTAACTTGCTTATCCTACATATACTTTGTATCCTTCGACCTATGTCTCCCCCATTTCCTGCTTCCGCTTAGACCCTTGGCAACTACTGTTTTATTCTCTGTCTCTCTATATTTGACCCTTTTCTATTTGATGAGGCTTACAAGTGGGAACATACAATAATTTTCATGTCTGGCTTCTTTTTCTTAGCATAATGTCCTCAAGAATCATCCACATTATAGCAAATAGCAAATGGTGGGCTCTTCTTTTATAAGGCTGAATAATAGCCCACTGTGAGGTATATATATACAGAGAGAGAGAGAGAGAGAAAGAGAGAGGATGCCAAATAATGTATACACTTGTAAAGAAGGGAAAAGTTGGATTAAAATTGTAATATTCAAGTCACATTTGACTTCTGCAGTTATAGGAGAAACAAGATACAATACATAAGATAACAAATGCTACGGTATATATTGAGTATGACAATTGTAATACAGTTTTTCCTTGCTTACCATGTACATACATTTTTTTGGCACCCTCTGTGTGTATGTGCACTAAGGGACACCTAGGTTGTTTCTGTACCTTGGCTATTGTGAACAGTGCTACAATGGGTTTGGGAGGACACTTGTCTTTGTGAAGTGGTGATTTCACTTCCTTTGAGTAGATACTCAGAAGAGGGATTGCTGGATGGTAGTTTTATTGTTAATTTCTTTAGGAACCTAATTTTTTTTTTCAATAATGGCTCCATCAAGCTATGTTCCCACTAGCAGTGTACAAATATGCCCTTTTCTCCACACCAATACTTTTTACTTTTTGTTTTATTGGTAATGCTTATCCTAGCAGGTATGAAGCAGTATCTCATAGAGGTTATGATTTGCATTTTCTTAACAAGTTGTGATTTTTAGCACCTTCTCAGGTATCTGTTGGTCGTTTTTTTTTTTTTTTTTTTGAGACAGAGTCTCACTTTGTCACCTTCTGTAGAGTCCTGTAGCATCATAGCTCACAGCAATCTCAAACTCAGGCTTAAGCAATTCTCTTGCTTCAGCCTCCTGAGTACCTGGGACTGTGGACACATGCCACAATGGCTAGCTATTTTTTTTGAAACAGGGTCTCGCTCTTGCTCAGGCTAGTCTCGAACCTGTGATGGGTTTCAAATCTACCCGTCTCAGCTTCCCAAGTGCTGGGATTACAGGCATGAGCCACTGCACCTAGTGTCCTGTTATCCATTTTTATATCATCTTTGGAGAAATGTCTATTCAAGTCCTTGGCAAAGGATAATTAATGGTGATGGGTAGCATGTAAAAGTTAGGAGACAGCTCAAAGAAATACAAAAAAAAAAGTTATCAGCTCACTATTTTACCTAAATGCATTTTCAGCCTACTTAGAATATCTAAAACGCTGTAGCTTACTTTTTCAAAATAAAAGTCTACATCACCAACTTTAAAAAACCCAGCATTTTATTTCTAAAGAGGGATTGTATGTGTATTCCTTATTGTTGCTAAAAACCCACGATATTTGTCAGTGACAATTTTTTTCTGAGAATCCACAAGACTTACTAATTTGTGACATTATACGTTTGAGGTATTAATCTATTTTAAATTTTAAATGTGAGCTTTTAGAATTCTTTATTTGGTTTTGCTAAGTACGTAGAATTACCTAATATTTCAGAGGTCATTTTTTTAACATTGTGTATTTTCCAGAGACCAGCTGGTGAATGACTTTGGGTCGTTAGCATTTAGGCTGGAATACTGATATGGATAACCTCTAAAAGAAATTCACGATAAAATAAAAAGCAGATAATATACCTATTGAAATGGCTAAAATAAGTAAGGATAACATCAAGCACTTTAAGGATGTGAAAAACTCTGAAGGTCTCGCACATAATTAGTAGAAAGGTAAAATGCTGCAGAGCTGCTGGAAAAATTGTTTGGGGATTTTTTCGCAAAACTAAACTTAGTCTTACATATGATCCAGCAGTTGCATTGTTGGGCATTTATCCCAGAGGAATTAAAATGTATATTTATACAAGAACCTGTACATAAAGCTTGCTGCAACTTTATTCCTAATTTAAAAGTGCTAGAAAGAATGCAAATGCCCTTCGGTGGGTGAATAGTTGAATAAATCTGGTATATCTGAGGAATGGGATACTACTGAGCAGTAAAAAGGGACATTTTTACATGTGTACCCAAGTCAGATGAACCTGAAGGGCTTTATGTTCAGTATAAAAATGTCAAGCTCAAAAGGTCATAGGCCATATGATTTCCTTTATATAACATTCTCTCAAAATGACAAAATTATAGAAATGGAGGGTGGCGCCTGTGGCTCAAAGGAGTACAGCCTTGGCCCCATATGCCAGAGGTGGCAGGGTTAAACCCAGCCCCAGCCAAAAACTGCAAAAAAAAAAAAAAAAAATTATAGAAATGGAAAACTAATTAGTGGTCGTCAGGTGACAGGGACAAGAGATAGGATGGAGATAGGATGCGGGAGCTCTTTTGTGGTGCTAGAACAGTTCTGGATGTTGATCATGATGGTGGTTACACAAACCTATACATGATAGAAAATTGCAAAGTACTGTGTACCCACACACAGAATGCAGCTTTAAAACCCTACACCTGAATAAAGTTCATACCGTGGACTAGTTAACGGCAGTGTGCTAATGCCCATTTCCTCATCTGGATATTTTTCCCACAACTATATAACACCATTGAGGGACAGGGACATAAGGCTTTATTTTTTTAATTTTTGTGAGTCTATGTTACTTTCAAAATAAAAAGATCTTTAAAGAATATAGCATAATTATAAAACACTATTAAAAATAGAAATATCTCTTCACACAATTGGCATTTAAAACAGTCTTTTCTCAGAGACTTTTATAAGTCTTCAGTTTGAACTGATTGTCTTTTTAAATTTTGATTCAAGCACATAGTGTAAGTTCAAAAAATGTGGACATGAAAGCTTCAACTCTGATCCCCTGTGCTCCATTTTCTTCTTCTTCAAATGCCCTTTATTTGACAGGAAGGATGTCATTTCCAAAAGTACTTGGAGACCCACATTTAACTTGAACAACATTGTTCTTTTAGATTATTAAGGCTGTTCAATTTTCTCTGTTGGTTGCTACTCTGAGTTGGAGACTCTTCTGAAATGTCAGACTGAGGAAGCTGTACTGGTTCCAACATAATATAAAAAGCAAAGCTTTAGAATTAATGCAATCAATAGCCTTTGCAAACAAAGTTAAAAAGCAACAATTGAATGTTCAGATGTATAAAACCATCTTATTCCTTTTTTTTTAAAATATCAGTCTGGCCAAGAAATTGATAAATGCAGTAAAGAATTTGATTCAAAAAGCACTTAACAAGTACCTAAATCCTCATAATACTTTTCATATGATGCACATGTTGTGCGTAGTAGTAGCGATTAAACCGATGAAAGAGACAGTCCATGATGTCCGAGAGATCTCAAACTGGCATTTCTAATGTTGGCAAATGCTCCAGGTTTCATACTGGGACACTGAATTGAGAAAAAGTAAAGCGTTATGTAATACCAATGGTGAAAAACCCCAAATCCAACAGAATCAAAGGTGGAAATAGCTTAGTCAGCTTGACTGAAAATAGGGCACTTCCCTCAGAAGCAGGAAAGAAATTGAAATAAAATCCTATAGCACAGAATTACGAGATTGCAAACATTCCCAAACCAGGGAAGGATCCATCAAAGAAAGAAAACTATAGAACAATATCATTGATGAATATCAATACAAAAATATTCAAGCAATTCAATGACACATCAAAAAAATTATACACCACAATCAAGTTGATTTTATCCCAGGGATACAAGTTTGGTTCAACATACATAAATCTGTACATATAATGCACCACATAAATAAAACAAAAAATAAACACCATATGATTTTATCAATTGATACAGAAAAGGCTTTTGATAATATCCAATATCCTCCCATGATTAAAATACTTAAGAAAATAGCCTTAGATGGGACATTTCTAAAAGTGATAGAGGCCATCTACAGCAAACCCGCAGCCAATATCATATTAATTGGAGTAAAATTGAAAACATTTCCACTCAGATCTGAAACTAGACAAGGATGTCCACTGTCACCACTGCTATTCAACATAGTACTAGACGTCCTAGCCATCTCAGTCAGGCAACAGAAGGCAATCAAGGGTATTCAAAGGAGGTCAAATTCTCACTCTTCATGGATGACAGGATTTTATACCAGGGACTCAACTACTGAGTTCTTAGAAGTGATCAAGGAATATAGCAGTGTTTCAGGATACAAAATTAGTACTTATATATCAGTAGCTATTATATATGCCAACAATAGTCAAGGACTCTATTCCTTTTACAGTAGTGTCAAAGAAGATGAAATACCTGGGAATTTATCTAACAAAGGGCATGAAAGATCTCTATCAAGAAACTTATGAAACCCTGAGAAAAAAATAGCAGAAGATGTTAACAAGTGGAAAAACTTACCATGCTCATGGCTAGGAAGAATCAACATTGTTAAAAGGTCCATACTACCCAAAGCAATCTACAGATTTAATGCAATCCCCATCAAAGCACCAATATCATACTTTAAAGAACTTGAAAAAATAGCACTTCATTTTATATGGAATCAGAAAAAAAACTCAAATAGCCAAGACTTAGAAATAAAAACAACTCTGGAGGCATCATGTTACCAGACTTCAGGTTATACTACAAATCGGTAGTGTTCAAAACAGCTTAGTACTGGCATCAAAATAAAGATGTAGATCTATGGAATAGAATAGAGAATGAGAGATGAACCCAACCACTGATCTTTGATAAGCCTAACAAAAACATGCACTGGGGAAAAGATTCCCTATTTAACAAATGGTGCTGGGAGAACTGGCTAGTGACCCATAGAAGACTGAAACTGGACCCTCACCTTTCACCACTAACAAAATTTGATTCTCACTGGATGAAAGATTTAAATTTTAAGGCATGAAACTATAAAAATACTAGAAGAGAGCATAGGGAAAATGCTTGAAAATAATGGCCTGGGAAAATATTTTATGAGGAGGAACCCCCTAGCAATTGAAGCAACACCAAAAATATATTACTGGGATCTGATCAAGCTAAAAACTTGTGCACAGCCAAGGGCACTGCAAGTAAAGCAAACAGACAGCCTTCAGAATGGGAGAAGATTTTTGCAGGTTATGATTCTGACAAAGGTCTGATAACTAGAATCTGCAGAGACCTCAAATTTATCAATAAAAGAGTAACCCCATCTCTTTGTGGGTAAGAGACTTCAACAGAAACGTCTCTGGAGATGACAGGCAAA
Organism: Galagoides demidoff; assembly: GCA_963574575.1. NCBI lineage: Eukaryota > Metazoa > Chordata > Mammalia > Primates > Galagidae > Galagoides > Galagoides demidoff. The sequence goes on along the minus strand of CAUYQV010186674.1, from coordinate 29,671 downwards.
TGGCCAACAAACACATGAAAAAATGCTCATCATCTTCAATTATAAGAAAAATGCAAATCAAAACTACTCTGAGATATTACCTAATTCCAGTAATATTAGCCCACATCACAAAATCCCCAAACTGCAGATGCTGGCGTGGATGTGGAGAGAAGGGAACACTTTACACTGCTGGTGGGATTGCAAACGAATATAACATTTTTGGAAAGAAGTATGGAGAATTCTCAAGGAGCTAAAAGTTGACCTACAGTTTGATACTGTAATTCCATTACTAGGTATCTACCCAGATGAACAAAAATCATTTTACAACAAAGACATTTGCACCAGAATGTTTATTACAGCCCAGTTCATAATTGCCAAGTCTTGGAAGCAGCCCAAGTGCCCATCAACCTATAAATGGAATAACAAATTGTGGTATATGTTTACCACATGGAATACTATGCAGCTATTAAGACAGATGGAGACTTCACATCTTTTATGTTTCCCTGGATGGAGGTGAAACACATTCTTCTTAGTAAAGTATCTCAGGAATGGAATAAAAAGTATCCAATGTAGTCAATGATATTATGAAGCCAATATATAATCACCTACATATTCATATGAATGATAAAACACAAATATAGTCCAGAAAGAAGGAGGGGAGGGGGCGAGGGAGGAGTGGAAGGAGGGACCTCACCTAATGTCCACAATACAAGGATACATTTCAAAACAAATAAGAGTAAATTATAAATGGTTTACCACAAACAAATAAGTGAGTTGATGGTTAAGTTAATCAGTTTGATTTAAGCATTTCACATTGTATATTAAATCATTACACTGTATCCCATTATTATATACAGTTATGATTTAATAAAAGTTAAATTAAAAAAAGTTTGCAAACATGCCAAATAAGGAAAATGTATAAGAATTTGAAATTTCACATTGATTGTGTATGAAATACAAATTTTTTCTGTGATTTTTTTATGAATGGCTTAGCATACATGTGGATAAAAAGTTTTCTTTAAACAGTACTGCCCAACTGTCTATAAAATTGGACATTGGCAACAAAATAGCCTACCTGGAGAAAATCATATCATAGCACTAATGCCTCTTAAATTAAAAAATTACCAGACCCTTTACTTTTGTATCCATTATTTGCTTTTTTTTATGTTGTTGGAAAATGAGTTTTATAATTAATGGGTACTAAGTAAACTACTCTCCAAATACCTTTATAAGTAAAGGCCAACTACATTTTACTTCATTTGTTTGAGTTACAGTCAAACTAACTTTCTATTATTGATCTTGTTGATCCTGTTTTATTCAAACCAATATTAAATTACTAGGAAAATCAAAAGGATACTACTTAGGAATAAAAGGCTATTACTTTGACATAAAATATAAGGTGGTTAATGGATGGATTGAAGGATGGATAGATGTATGAAAAAACCCATGTAGAAAAACATAAATTGTATGAGCTAGGAGTGGAAATACAGCTATTTAAAAGTCTTTAAAATTTTCCATATGTTTAAAATTTTTCACAAAATTTCCAAAATGAAAAAATCCCAAAAGGATTAGAAATTGTCTAAAATAATTTATTAGCAGCTTTGTCAGTGTACAGAGTAAAATTCAGAAAATTACAGACAAATAAAGACTTTGCATTAAAAATCTCCTATTTTATTTCTAGGTAAAGGATAGATTCATAGATGAATAGTATCTGGAAATATCCATTTATGTGGAAATAGTTTTTTACTGCTACACTGGTGTTATACTTTATCAATAACACCATCTGAGTGTCCTTGTTAGGTAGACATTACCGGTTGGCTCAGATTTGTCTGCTAAGATCACGGCTCCCAAGTGGGCCAATGATAGAAGGATTTTTTGTTTCCTCAGATCTACCCAAGTACAGTAACATATGACTAAAATATCAAAATTATGTGGCACCAACCAAATAATTATGGCAATCAGTTTTGCATCTAGTCATGGCAAAGTTTTCTATTTATTTTTTTCTAATCTTGGTCCATACTGTTTTAAATATTCTTTGCTCTTGAAATCATATTAAAATTTTCGATGAACCTAAAAGTCCTTATTGGTTCAGAATCGATTAATCTAGGAGCACTACTTTTCCTAGTCACAGCAAATAGCTCTTCACAGTCAAGTCATTGGTAGCTCCTCTGAATTACTGCAAAGATTTCTCCTCACATTCAACATGGGCCCTTGAAATTCGAAATTTTCCAAGAATTTTCCAGAACCGCAAAGCTAAAGGTGCCTAAAGATGGTCCCTTAGTACTTTCATTGCTTCTTAGCAGACCTGGATTTGAAAAATTCCACACAAGTTGATACTGATTCTTTAAAAAAAAAAAAATTATGTACAAAGGAAATGTATCTGTCAATCGTCTTTAGAAACAGGGTTAAATAACCATTTGGGAAATTTTCTAATGGCGTCACATTAAACTTTAATCATACCTACATTTTTATGGGGCTTTTAACATTGCAAATTGCTTTCACATGCATTATCTCATTTCATGTTCTGTTGCAGTGAAACAGTGTCTAGGCTTTAGGGTTGAATTACAATGACATAGATATCAAAATGTTGACAGGGCCATTTCAAAACAATTGACTATTACGAGGCCAGCCAAGCTGAAGCATTTAAACGGGAATTAATATGCTTCAAGCGTGAGGCTTACAAAGGGTTAAGATTCTGGTATGTCCTTTAGCATTCTGCTTTGGTGACTGAGATTTATCAGATTCAGTTTACCTCTTTTTTTTATTAAGGTGAAATTGTCTTCCTTCCTTTTCTCTCCCTGGTGTCCTTCTTTTTTTCTGATTTTCTTTTTCTTTTTAATAAATCTACAGGTCAGCCCAACCCCAGGGTGCATCCGCGCTCTCATGAAGATGCTGTACTGTCCATACTGCCGGGGACTTCCCACCGTGAGGCCTTGCAACAACTATTGCCTGAACGTCATGAAGGGATGCCTGGCGAACCAGGCTGACCTGGACACGGAGTGGAATCTGTTTATAGGTAAGAAGCACCTGAGCACATACCAGAACAGAGGTGGGAGGACAGCACGTGTCCATGAGTCTTGATGGGCAGGTCAGAAGGTACGCTGATTCGTACAGTCCGGGAGGATTGTCAAAACACAGCTTTTAGCAAATTATAAACACTCTGACATTTTTCTTCTGTTTTTATGCTGAAAAATGAGACTTTCTGGTATATGGTATATAACAGTCATATTAACGATTGCACAAACCAGCTGTCTTGAATTAGCTGATCTCGCTGATGAAGATAAAAGTCGTCTTGTTGATTTTAGTGAGCCCCTATGAGAAGGAACAAGTTAGAAAGGAATCTTAAAAAAAAAAAAAAAGAAGACATAGGATGGTCTCTTTTCTATTTGTATTATCTCAACATAATCATAGGTACTAGTGAACACTGTTTTTCTTAAACTTCTAAGAATGAACATAGCTCAATATTTTGGCAAAAATATGCAAACTTTCTCTCTTAATCTGTGGAAAAGAAGGATTGAAGCACACAGCATGGCAGGGTCTTCAGTGTTTGGAAGTGGAAAGAGGAGAGGTGGAAAGAAGGCAGGGAAGGTCCGTGAACACAGCTGTGCACTTGGGCTACAAAAATCATTCAGAGGTTTGCATCACCCACAGATATTTCCCAAATTGCCATCCAAGGATAAAAGGACACATTTTATAGGCTTCTCTCAGGAAAATACACAGGCCTTGAAAGAGTAAATGTGTTTTCTCCCCCTCTGTCAAATGGCCTTCAAATAAAAGTACTTTCAACTGCATTTACTGCAATTACGTAGTGACAGGCAGAGTGGTGAAAATAGCAGTGGCATTTGTCAGCCTCAGAGGGCCTTCGTCACTTATGCAAACCTCGAAAGCAGACTGCACAAGTAACATGTTCTGACATCTACGGTTTGGGTAGGAGAGAGGAAAAGGATGTAAGATGTGTTTGAATTCAGAGAAACCTAAGCTCACTGGGCAAAGCAGTGCTCAGGTAATGAGCATTCCGCCTCGCAGTGAGGCCTATGGGCTAATTTGCTATTTTGCTTCGGAAGGCCTGAGGAAATGGTATTGAAGTGAAGGAGAGAGGGCTTTAGGGTGGGCAGATTCAAATGGAAGTCCTGACAAAATCTCAGAATCATTTGCAGAAAAAATAAACGGAAGTGCTGTTCTCTCTCCTTTCAGTGGGAGGACAAAATCTGTTTGAATGATCTTGAGTTGCTTTATTTGAAAAAAGATGGAGTTGTAAAAGGTTAATCACTGAAAGTGACATGCTTCTACACTAAGGTTGTTGTTCTTTGCTAAGATTTTTGAAAGAGGTATCAATGAAAAAAAAAGAATAAGCTTGATCATCGAAGATAATAAGGTTTTGATTTTATGGCACAGACAAAATACCCAAGTAATGGTAATAAAAAAGATACTTTCATGAATAAATCTAAAAAGATTTGCATATTTTAAATCAGATTAAACCTCCTGGCATCATTTGGAATCATATAGATCATTCCTACTTTTTCCTTGAAACTGCCTTAATTCCTGGCAAAGTCCCTTTGCCTTTGGTCAGCCTGTGAGTTATTGATGAAAGTGGGTAAGTGGATTTCATTACTGAGACCAGGACATGAGTGAGAATGAGCGTATGGGCTTTTTAACTTGTAAGAGCAAAAGTGACTTCTTAACTGGCTTTTTGTTTTCAATACTTGTTGGCTGTTTTAATGGAAAACAAATCTTTAAACTCTCTTATCAGTCAGGTTTCGTGGATGCCAATTGATGTGTAACTAAATGTCTGGAAAGACGTTTGGCTTAAAAACCAAAATTTGAACCCACCTTGTGTTGGATGTCCTTTAATGGAGAGAGAGCCTTGCAGTTGGTCCTCTGTGAATGTATCTCATCCCCTTTTCCCCTGTCTCCTGTCCTGCGAGTCCCAGTGGTCTCTGAGAACATTTCTACAGTTTCTTTCTCTTGGTTCTGGCATGGCATGGAGAACTAACCACCAACATAGACATATGGAGCAAAGTACATCATTGCTAATACTTGTCTAAATCTGCAATGTTAGTTCACAAATTCACTGCATGAATTAGTGGAATATGCCAACTCCATTTTCCACACAGATACATCCAAGATGACAGCGTTACAGTGCTCATGAATACAGCAGCAAAGATCAGTGAGCAAATCAGGACATCTAACAAAAACTCCATGTAATTGCCTTCTCTCTGGTGGGCACCTGCAGCCCATCACTCTCAGGTTCTCAGCATCTTTTCAGCAAACTCTGAACCCCTACTGCTGTCAGCCTTGTGGGCTTTCTTTGCCTGCTATGTTAACATCCCAGTGTATACATTTCACAGATTTTTTTTCTCTAATTATTATGTCTCCATCTAAAATGTTACTATTGAAGAGCAAACAACCATCCGTAAAAACGAGAGTCAAATTGGTGACACAGCTTTATGATCTTTGGGAGGCCACCAATTAATTGCCAGTGATTAGTGACTATTTGGAATTTGGTTGGTGTCTGGATCATGTCAAAAGAAAGGCAGTTATCTTATAAAGTGAAATGTTTTAAGTGTTCAAGTAAAAACCCCAGTGATATTCCATCCACTTCTGAAGTTCTGTAGTTTGGGGTTATTTTAATCTTCAAAAAAAAAAAAACAAAACAAAGAGGAGTCTATTCAGTATGTATTTTTATAGTTCTCCTTCAAGATGTTTAACTCCATGCCCTACACAGAGGAGGTGCTCAAAAGATTTTTATCCGGTAACCGTTACAGGAAAGAGAAAAAACTCTACGTTTTACATGAAGAGCCTTTTTATGAAACGTTGCTGACAATGTTGAAGAAGATGTTAGTCGATCCCTTTAGAGAACTTGAAAAACACCTTGGTTCACCTCCGGCAGCCCCGTTCACCTGCTTGCAGGTAGCAGGAATGGTTTCCCAGTACAAAGCACAGCCTAGCTTCTACCAGTTCCATAAATGAATGGGTGTGCCACTCTGCACTCCTGCGCTTGGCGGGACCCGAAGGCAGGGCAGAGCGGTTTCAGCCTGTTCTCACTTGTGTGGCGCAGTAGGAGAAAACCCTCATTGGAGGCACTGACAGTCTCTGCTCAGCCCCCGTCCCACGTGGTGCTGTATGTTCATTCACAACTTATCCGTGCCTGGCTTTCTGAATATCCCTGCCTGGCTTTCTGAATACTGCCTAAATGCAAAATGGTTTCCTTGAAAAATGCTCACATTAAATTAAATCTCCTAGAGGGAGACACAGTTTGTGGACAGAACTCATTTCAGTAATATCCTGTGGTTATCTGGAGCGTTTGGCATTGATGCCAACAGTTCACAGATAAGAATTGTGCTATGTGACAAGAGGCCATGTTGCAGATGACACCGAGCTCAGGAACACAAAAGTCAAGGCTGAAATTACATTGATGTGGCTACTACAATAAATCTTCCGCCTACTTTAAAATCGAGGCTGCATGGGACAGCCTCCTTCAAGCATCTGGAAGCTTCTAACATTTTATAGACTCAGGAGAATCAGAGACAGATTTAAGAAAAAAAAAATGTTGCCAGTATAGGGAAGCAAAGGTTAGTGAGACAAGAGCAGGGATTCTATTTTATTCTATACTACTTTTTATCATAAAATGTGATCAAATACTTTTGACAGCGAGCATTAATGTGAGACCTTAAGATGATTTTTGTCCCCATTATATAATCTGACTTTTTGGGCTATCCCAGTTAGCAAAGACCCTAATAATCTTAGCATATTAATCCAAGTCACTATATTGAATAAGCTAGACACATACATATTTTGCCCTGAGGGAATTTAATGCAGTTAAATTAATTAAATGTTAAAATAATAGAAGCACAGGATGCTATGGGCTTACTCAGCAAGAGAAGGTGACCTAGTCTAGGGGGTTAGAGAAGCCCTACTCTGGTAAGTATGGAATAAAATCGTAAAGGTGGGATTGAATTAGCTTATGAAATATAATTGATACTGAACAGCTAGAGCATGTACAGGTATAACTGTTAAAAGATGGCCCCCAGATATTTTCTTAGTTCCTGTGACAATTTCAAAGTTAGGTGGGAAACCTGTGGCCTCAAGGTCATCTGTGGCCCTCCAGATCCCCAAGGTGGTCCCATGATCAAACCTAGACTTCATAGGACAAAATCTCCTTATAAAAAGGATTTGTTCTGTAAAAATTGGATGCAGTCAAAAATCTGCACTCAGGGATCCAGAAAGACAACATGTGGCCCCAAGATGGCGGGTTCCCCACCCCAAAGCCATTTGTTCTATTTTTGACAGGTTTTATGATCAACTCTCACCACTACCCCTGCCACTGAGTTCAACTGACTTGGAGAATTCACATTATTTTTCATAAAGGTTGAGTTCCCAGACCTATAGATGCCCTCCAGTGGTGGTGGTGTGGAAGCCAGCACAGGCCAGGCGCAGTGGCTCATTCCTGTAATGTTGTTACTTTGGGAGGCGAAGGAGGGAGGATTGTTGAAAACCAGGAGTCTGAGACCAGCCTGAGAAAGAGCAAGACTCTTTCTCTACGAAAAATAGAAAAATTAGCAGGACGTGTTGGCACACATCTGTACTCTCAGCTACTCAGAAGACTGAGGCAGGAGGGTCACTTGAGCCCACAAGTCTGAGGCAACAGTGAGGCTTGATGACACCAGGGCACTCCAGTCCACGTAACAGAGTGAGACTGTCTCGGGAAGAAAAGCAAACAGCAGAGTAGTGTGTGTGTTTAATTCAGACCTGACCAACCAATGGTATCCAACTTCCTGGGTTTTTCTCTTCCTTTTAAACTGACTGATAATTGGCTTTCCAGACACACAAAGACAGAGAACTGGCATGAGCGTGTCAAACGTGAAACCCAAGAAGCTGTTACACCAGTGGCAGGTCCACGAGGCCCTGCCGTCAGGCGGTGCTACTCATTCCTTCATTAATCTAGCATGTGCTTCCTGAGTGCCTGATGCGGTATCTGCTGTGGATTGGGCACAGGGACAGATCAGGGAACAGGCAAGGCCCCGGCTTGCTGAGAACAGCACTCAGTATAGCTCCTGTGAATGGAACAGATGGAAAGAACCAGACAGAGAAATGGAAGGGAATCGCTGCTCTACTTTGTAGGTCTCCTCTTTTAATGGAAGTATGACTAATTCAGTAATTTGAAAATCACATATCCCTGTTGTTAATGGACTCTGTGAGTGCAGGGACGGCAGAAACAAATCAGATAATGAACCTGATTCTTTCTTGGTGACAGCTGCTATCACGTTGTAAATTGGAGCCAGCCACAAGAAAGCTGTGTTAGTGTCATGTAACGAATGGCTACTTTGGGGGCACAGATGACTTTTTTAGGAGCTGTAAGAGTTGTTAATCCGGAAGGTAATTCACAACCTTGTATTTGGCAAAAATGCTGCTGGATAAGCCTTATTTGAAATTAGATAATAAATATTTATTGTTTCCAGTAAGTGAACTCAAATTTTCTTTTATAAAATATACAGAACTGTATGGTGTTACACTTCAGAAGGATATAAAATAAACACAAGGAACTATTTCAAGCATTTGTATAAGAGAATATGCTTTCAAATACTGTCTGAAGCGTGAAATCCTATAATATAAATCTGATAAGAAATTTTTCAGTGACAAAAAATTCCACAGTCAAGTATATGACTCTGGCTGATATATCCTGAAACCAGGTTGTAAAAACCTGTAGACTCTAAATGTAGAAAATTATTTCCTTGAGCCCAAAGAAAATGAGAAAATTCAAGAATTGTATTTAGCAGAAGCTTTCCAGCCACCTTCCTCTCTGCTTTATGTAATACAAGAGCCTACTCGATAATACAGTCCAGAAACACAAGTCTTAAATTGAGGAACAAGAGCCCAAGCAAGGATTTTAAAGTCTGTTCTGTTAGCTGGAGAACTCACTTTTGCCCTTATGCATTAAAAGCACTAAGATTTCTTAAAACCCAAAAAACACTGTTTTCTAGCCTTTGAAATCTAACACCTTCTAATACTCTGCCTTCCTTTTACAATTATTGATTTAATATTTCTCATTTCTGGGGGACATTTATCACTTGTACTGTTCCACCTTCAACGCTGGCAGAATACATAAGCGATACTAACTACTCCCTGAATAAAAGAAAACAGTTGGCTGACACCCAATAGCCTGTCACTGGCCACAGTTGTTATCAATTACCTAAGTTTAGAAAAAAATGTGGCTCGGCGCCTGTGGCTCAATTGGCTAAGGCGCCAGCCACGTACACCTAAGGTGGCGGGTTCGAATCCCCAGCCCGGGCCCGCCAAAACAACAATGATGGCTGCAACCAAAAAAAAAAATGGCTGGACATTGTGGCCGGCGCCTGTGGTCCCAGCTACTTGGGAGGCGGAGGCAGGAGACTCACTTGAGCCCAGGAGTTGGAGGTTGCTATGAGCTGTGATCCCATGGCACTCTACCCAGGGGGATAGCTTGAGGCTCTGTCTCAAAAAAAAAAAAAAAAGAAAGAAAAGAAAAAAATGTTTCCTCTGAACTCTGCATATGGGAAAGTATTTTTATGTTGCACAATAGGGTTAATGCCTTATGGGTGGCATCGTGCCTGGGGCTATTCTGCAAATATAGAGACAGGCATTTCTTAACCTCTAAACACTTGCTAATGCTGGTCTTGAGGAGGCAGCCCAAGGGACGCACAGGACTGCAATTTCTGTTCTGAATCAAGCAATTTTCCCATGGATCAAAGCAGGTAACATACACCAAACCTAAAATTGGTTGATGTCATACTCCAATAGTCATTGCAGTGTGTCTCTCTGTGTGTGTTTCTTTTACTCCTAATACCAACTTCTGTTCATCTGTTTTTGGGTCCCTTATAACTCAACTTCTATACAACTTATAATTTTGGTTGTTCCAATTCCTATTTACTGGTTACTACCACTATGATGTTCTAAACTAGACCTTCAAGATGGTACAACATGACACAAATGAATGACCTGAAGTGAGGCATACCCGTTTTGCAATTATAACATTAACTAGGATACAAGATGATTTATCTGTGAAAGGACATTCACTGAAATGCCTTCCCCAATTTCTCTCTCCAATTTCTATGAAAACCAGCAACAGAAGGCTTTAGTTTACCAAGAGAAGGGAGAGCTCATCAAAATGATTCAAGGTAGCTAGGAAATTGCTTTGTATTTGGAATTTTACATTTTTATTTTAACTTAGATTTCTATTTTGGTGTTTTCTATAGATAAATAGCTCAGTGTGATATTTATATTAAAAGGTCCTTGTTTTTGTTCACTGACATTTGACTTTAACGTTAGAGTTTTCATTGTCATGTTTTCAATTTCAAGCTATAACACAGAGTACCTGGCCTTTGGCACCTACAGAAAATATCTGATGATTCTTTTTTTAGAATAAATGCTTTATTTTTTTTTATACAATCTGACATGGTTACATTAAACTCCTCAGCATAGCTTTCACCTCGTTTACTTGATTATTGTGCCAAAACAGCTATGTTCTACACTTCCCAGATTTGACTTGTACCCTTGTCATATGCTCCATAGGTGTGGTCCCACCTTTTAGCCTCCCTCTGCCAAACCTCCCCCCCACCTTCCATTTCTCTCCTTCATCCTGGGCTATAGTTGTGTTCTAGCTTTCATAAGAAAGTGTGAGTAAATATAAGTAGGTTTCACAGAAGTACTGAGTACATTGAATACTTTTTCCTCCACTCTTGAGACATTTTACTCAGGAGAATATGTTTGAGATCCCTCCATGGAAACATAAAAAAGGTAAAGGTTTCATCTTTTTTAGGGCTGCATCGTATTCCATGGTATACATATGCCACAATTTATTAATCCATTCATGGGTCGATGGGCACTTGGGCTTCTTCCATGACTTACATTGAGCTGCAATGAATAATCTGGTGCAAATATCTTTTTTGCAAAGTGATTCTTGGTCTTTTGCATATACTCCTAGTAGAGGAATTGCAGGATCCAACAGCAGGTCAATTTTTAGATCTCTGAGTGTTCTCCAAACTTCTTTCCAAAAAGGGAGGAACTAGCTTGCATTCCTACCAGCAGTGCAGATGTGATTTTTTTTTTTTTTTTTTTTTTTTTTTTGCTTTTTTTGGCTGGGGGCTGGGTTTGAACCTGCCACCACCAGCATATGGGGCTGGTGCCTTACTCCTTTGAGCTACAGGCACCGCCCTCTGATGATTCTTTAGGATGCAATTAAATAGATTCCAAAAAGCCCAGAAACCCAGGCAAAAATCAAACCCTATGAGCATTAGCCCAGTGACATTCTTAGCAATTCCAGGTGCAGAAGATAAGAACATATGATAGGAGAAAATGTTGTGTTGTAGAAACTAGAAAATAAAAACTATAAATAGAGCTAAGAAAGTAGAAATAAAACATGAAACAACAGCTATTCACAAACAGCAAATTTATAACAGATCTTATGGTTACCATAACCACAGGTCCTTCACGTGGTGACCAATTTAATAGAATTAAGGAAGGTAGGTTTACCTTCTGAGGCATTTAGGGCACTCTAAAAGTCCTGAGTAGCAGTGAAAGTGAAAAATCCTTATTTTAACCCAAATAATGAATCTTTGTGTGATGTAGCAACACTTTATTAAAAAGTGTAAATTGTGGTAGTGTTAAATGGTAGAACTTAGACTCCTTATCCCCTAAACACAATTTTTGCATTAAGTACATATATATGTATTCCAATTGCTCTGAAAACTCATTTAATTCATGGTTATCTGAAGAGTAGAATTGCTCCTCATGTCTGTACATTTGAGTCATTTTTGAAATGAGTTTTCATTTTCTTCAGGCTTGTTTTCTCGAACAGTTATAAAAGATCGTTATTTAGAATCATCTTTTCATCTTGTCGACTTGTGACTTATTTCTCATGACCACCCATCCAAGGAACCCAGGGTAGACACCAGGTTAGAAGACAAAGCCACGGTTAATTATCCTGGTGGTTAAGGCGTGTTTTCCTTTGCTACTCTATGGGGAGACTTGCTATAAATGTCCACAGAATAATTTAAACTTGTGAGGACCTTCATGGTCCGTGAAAACTTTGAGCTTGCAAATCACTTAAAAATATTCTGTCTGTAGATATTTGGTCAGATAGCCAGGAGAGAATTTAAATTAAAATAGAGCATGAAATATGCTTTGTCCTTCGTATAACAGCTTACATAAAAATCCCACATGAAAAGGATGTGTCCTCAATTTTTTTTCTTTGCATGCATTTAAATAATTTGCTATGCTAAGAATTCCTTTTATTACAACCTCTGAAGAAGTGAAAATTAGAAAGGGAAATGGAAAATAAGTAGTTGAATATATGGCCTTACCCCAAGCAGGGATATATATTCATATGCATCACATTTTTACTCTTTAAGGGGCAGGGATTCTCTGGAAAGATAACACTGACAATTAAATGCCAAATAAGCCTCTCAATATTCACCACTAAAATCTCAGTGCTCAGGAAATTAACTGATTGAATGAGGACCCTAAGAGTTCTATTGGGTAGAATGAAGTCAGTGGATGGGAGAGAGTTTGGGAAGCAACGGGGGCCACTCATCTGATTGCCAGAGCTGGGGTTCTCAGGCTGAGTCAGGCTGGGAGTCCTTTTCTATCCCAGCCCTCCGCCTGTTTCTCTAGTAGTTTCACATGTATTTAGGCACCTTGGAAGCCGTGCGTTCTCTCACGGGAGTCAGGACTCCTCTAAGACGGCGCCTTTCCTCCAGAGGGAAAGTCGTCTCAGCATCCATCACAGTCGCGCGTGAAGACTGTTTGGAGCCTTCCGTGTTATCACTGGTGCGTGCATCTCCCCGTTCTCTAAGTGCAATGACTTTGACTATTGTTACATTAATTCTCTATCTTTAAAAATAGTGTAGCATTTCAAACTTTTTTGAGTTGAACACAGTTATAGAGATGTATTCCATAAACCAAAATCTCTGGGTATGAACCAGCCGGATGAGGGAATTCCAATCATCATAGTCCCAACAGGAGTATCTAGTAATGATTCACCAAATACCAACACCCAGTGCGCTGGGAGGAGGCAGAGCTGATTTATAAAAGAGGCCTGCAGTAGGTGACACGTGTGTGCCCCTTCATTAGCCAGGCTTGAAGCATTTTCAACTGAATCCCTGTGGCTGAATTTATTTGCTAAGTACTTGGTGGCCCAATTTACCACGTTACTAATATTATACTCTATTGATGGAAGATCTAGACATGTTCTTGCCGTGTTTGTCCCTGAGAGAAGGTTTCGTGTGTATTGCTACTGAATTGCAACCACATTATTCAAATTCTAAAGCTAAGAAAGAGTTGTAAGAAACTTATTCCCTTCTTCCTGTGTTGCTGGATCTCATTGGGAAAACACTGGATGGCTAGTATTTGCTAGATACTGACTATGCAATAAAGTAATTCAGACAATATTGCAGTGATTTCACACTTTTAAACCTTACAACAACCCTATTAAGCAGTTAATATTATGACCTCTACTTTACAGATGAGAAACCCGAGACCAGAGAGGTTAAGTGACCTGTCCAAGGTTACACAGCATTAAGTTGCAATGTCAGAATTAGGCTTCAGAGCCTGGTTCTGCACTAATTTAATGTTGACTAAGTGTTTAAGAAGTACGTTAGTCTCTGGCTACATGGGTTGATAAGATATATTGGGGGAAATTGAGAATTTGCTATAGCCAGCACTAATAGAATTTTCTATGATGATGGAAATGTTCTATCTGTGCTGTCCAGCATGGTGGCCACCGGCACTTGACATCTATCTACTGAGACCAATCAATTGAGTTGTATTTAATTTTAATTAATGTGCATTAAGTCACATGTGGCTTTTAAACACTTAAAATGTGGCTAGTATGTCTGAGAAGTTAATTTTTTTCATCTTATTTACTTTTATTATAATTATTATTATTTATTTTTTTTTTGCAGTTTTTGGCTGGGGCTGGGTTTGAACCCGCCACCTCTAGCATATGGGGCCGGCGCCCTACTCCTTGAGCCACAGGCGCCACACTTATTTTATTTATGTTTACTGTTTTCCTATTTTATTGAAGTATAATAGGCAAATAAAACTTATAAACCTATAAAACTCCTTATATTAAAGGAGTTTGTGATGATTTTATAGCACATACTGTAAAATGATTACCACAATCAAGGTATATTTAACAAATTTAAATTTCAATCACCATATGGATCAAGTGGGTACTCCACTAGAAAATAAAGATTTGGACCATTAAAATTTCTATAATTTGCATGACATGGCTCAATATGTGAATACATCTAATTTCCTTTAAAAAATATTTGTTAGATATTTTTGTGCTTAGATCTAGACTAGACACATACATAGCAGACACATAAAAAATAAAACCCACAAAACCTGGCCCTAAGACCTGAAAAACTGTGATTTTTCAAAGAGATGTGTACTTTCAAAGTAGATTTGGGTCAAGAGCCCCAATACTTGAGTAACTGCTCGAGCTTAAATTCTGACTCCACTACGTATAATCTCTCTGACTTGGGAACATTATTTAATCTTTGTAAATCTCAGTTTTGTCATCCACAAACTGGAGATGCTAGTACCTGCCTCTTAGCCTTGTGAGAATAAATCTCATAAGTCGCCAAGGGATAAGGCCCATCCACAGAGGTATCACTGGGGCCGAAGCAATGTGGGTCTGTCCAGGTGAATAACCCGTGACGACCTGCAAAGAAAGCAGACATGTGAATGTAGGAGGCACAGAGCAGACGAGCAGATGGGGAACTGGTAGGGCGCTGGAAACATGAAAGCCAAACAGATCACAAGGGCAGACTTTAAACGGAAGGAAATCGGTCAGATCACAACCAGTCAGAACTAATGGGACAAGGTCAGAAGACGCGCACTTCATTGGGTGAGCTTCTTCTCATACTGTTTCTGTATTTGCCTTAGTTCATGAAAGGTCGGACCCATCCCAGCAGAGATGACCTTGCCCCTGCTCAGGTGAATGGCCCAGGATGGGGAAACAGTGGCAGGAAGGTCAGAATAAGCGTGTGATGTTAGTGGGAGCTTGTGAGAGGCCCAGCCAAGCTGTGATAGACTTACGTGCTGGTGTGTACCACGAGGTAGGTAAGACTGGTCAGGATGGGTCTGTGGAAGCTTTGACAATAGGAAAAATATATGGCTTTCTTTGCTTTGTAGGCAGAGACAAGGCACAGGGCTTTTTTAATGCAGGGAGAGGCAGGATCTAAGTAGTCATCTGGCAGCTATGTCAAGGATGGAGTCAGATGTATGAGACTGTGGTAGGGAGACTAGATATGTCATCTAAGCATGGCAGGAAAGGAGAAGGACAAACACTGATGGTGGGAGAGTTGGAAGGAAACATTTCTAGGACTTCATGGCTAAGTATAGGAGACTAAAAATAGTGGGCAAAAAAGAAATATATCAGATACGACGGAGATAAGCCCCCAAGAGAAAGGGGGTGCTGTCAGCAGATCGGAAGCTGTTTTGAGAAAGGGCAAATGTGGATTTCTTCAGCCTGTTAGAATCTGCTGGATTTGAGACACAGTGGGACCAAAAGTGGAAATGTCTGATTGGATGTTGAGAATAGCAGTGCTCTGTATTCCTGGGACAGGAGCCAGGATGCCAAGAACTACCCAGGGTGGGGGGGGGGGTTTCACGGCCCAAATAGCCCATGGCCAACTTCCCTAATCATCTCTGACGGATCATGCATAGAATTCCTTCTCCAAGGCGAGGCGCCACTGAGGGGCCTGCATATTCCTTCTCTGTGAAATGACTCTGTCTTTACCCCTCCGTGTTAATCATTTAACAGCCTGCTCATCAGTCTGTGCTCTGCGAATAGGCCATGTCTCCAGCCTCTTTAATTAAGTGCAGGGAAATATCTACCCTGCAAATATGAGAATGTTTAACATCATGACTCCATTGCTCCCCAAAAGTAGTTTGCAAACTCGAGGACCCCTTGATGGTCAGATTTATTATGCACGTTGACGTTTTTGTAGTTACAGGCAATCCAAGAGGAAATTTATTTTCTATTGGTTTGGCTTTTGCAATCCTTAGTGCCAGGATTACTTTGTTCACTTCTAGCCATTGCCAAATTCTGAATTTTTAGTTGTGGCACAGAATTTGTTAATTTTACAAAAAGAAAAGAAAGCTTCCCCCATCGGCTTTCCTTCATTTCCCTCGTTGACGGGATTGTCCTTACTTCCCCGCGTGCCCCACGGCACAACTGTCACCATGAAGTGCAGTGTGTGACGACAAGTGAAATTACTCAGTGGTTTCCGGACATGGAGACCCCCCCACCCCAAGGAAGAACACAAATATATGTGATGCACATTTTACAGTGCAACATTTGGAGGAGCAGTGAGGGTTTTTTATTTAATTTTTTTGGACTCTGATAGCAGCCAAGTTACTGATTTAAGAATGCCCAAGAGTATAAATTATTTCTCCAAACCTCTGTGGTGACTTTTGTCAAATGCTTTCTGCTTAGCCTATTAAAGGTGAAAACCATGAAATGTTATTTGATTTGTAACCCAAGAAAATGCCCTAAAACCACCTGTCCCTCTTTGGAAAGCTGCCAGAACAAAGACAGAGGCCTGAGAACAACAACTTGAGGTTGGAGCCTGCGACTCGGATCAAAGGCTGAGTCTGTGGGCTGCGCTCAGTCCTGCAGTTTCTCCATGGATTTATACTGATTTTTCTTACCCACATGGGAGTATTAGATTTTGAGATCAAAATTTCAAATAGTTTAATAATGGCTGTGCAACGTTAAAAAGCACCCGACGATAAATAATGTCGAATAGTTGCTGTGTTTTCTGACATTTCCTTTGGAATTTCATTTGAGAAGTTAGTTTGAGGATACATTTAATTTCCTTGTAGAACTTGTAGATATTAAAATCCATTTCCTTCGAGTGCCTCAGGATGTTAAAAATCATTTTAATTCTACTGTGCCGTACATGGGTTCTTATCCGTTTTGATCTGCGATCACTGGGCATCCGATTGCTTAAGAGTAACCTCTGAAAGTCTTAGCGTCACAAACCCATTCAGTCAACCTGTGAAATGTAAGACAAGAAAAGTTTGATTTCGAGTTACACTGGGGCATTTTTAAGACGCAGATATTGTAGTTTGAAAATGCAAAATGACAAAATAGAAGCCTCGTTTTACAAATCAATTATAAGATAAAAGGCACATTTTTTAATCTGAAGCTTCTTAATTCAGCAGAGGAACGGTCACTTGAGAGCTACATTCTCTGTTTAGAAAAGTGTCTGTGGTGGTTCCTGATAAATCTGTCTCCATGTATACAGGGCAGTCGTGGTAATCTGTACTAACTGAGAGCAAGCGTCAATGTTTTGCCTTGTAGAAGGCATTAGGGGATTTTCGATTTAAGCTTGACCTTTTACTGGCTAGGTTCTATCTTAGGTAATTCCACATAGGAGCTTTCCATGCTTTCAGAAAGAAGAGTGATCTTAGGAGGCATTCTTCTGTTCTTTCTTTGGGATGCCGCCCATCCTCTTTCTTCTCTCTCTCTTTTCCCCCGTCTTCCCTTCTCCCACTCCCTGCTCTCTCCTCTTCCTCATCTCTTCCCCCCACTCTCTTCTAATAAAAAATAAACTTATACTTTTCTATCCTAAAAAAAAAAAAAAAGAATGAGTCTTAATTAGTATGCCATTTCTTGCTTCAAGGGTTTCTCTCTCTACTTCATTTAGAAATCTTAACATTCTCCTGAACATACACAGTCTTTTTTCGTGATCACTTAAAAAAGACACTTTAAGCCAAGTCCTTATCTGAATGAAAAAAATTCCAAATTCTTATTTTCCAGGGGTTTAATACGTATGCATTAAGCTTGACATACAGGCTTTATATCCCCGGAACTTTGGTTAAAGAAATAGCTTCACAGATATTCTCCGATCTTGATCTGCTTAAAATCAAATTATTTTTTAACATTTATTTTGGAATAATTTTTACCTTACAAAACAGTTGCCAAAATAGATCAGAACTCATGTATACCTATCACTCACCTTTTTCTAATGTTAACAGCTTATATATATAACCAGAATATATCAATAGTAATCAAAACTAGAAACTCTAACCTTGGTAAATTACCATTCACTACATATTTCATTTTAATAACGCTAGTTTATCCCCTAAGATCCTTGTTATGTTTCAGGAACCCACGTGGATCAAGAGGTCATATCCCCTTAGTCTTCTGTAATCTGTGACAGTTTCTCAACTTGCCTTATCCTTTACAATCTTGTTCTCTTTATACGTATTGGTCAATTTTTTTCTAGACCATAACTCAGTTTGTATTCTTCTGATGTTCTCTGGTGTCTGCTGGGATTCTACACTGTAGAGTTAACTAGTTTTCCCCATTGTTGGCCATGCTTTTTTAGGGAAAATACTTGAAATATATGCTAACATCTTGTTCCTCCTCGATCTTTCATCCCGCTCTTAGCATTCAAAAACGAATTTTACCTGTGGCAGCTCTTACTGGAGGATTTGCATAATGGTGCCTTTATATTCCCCTCTTGCACTCCGTATGTACCAGCTGGAGTCCTTCCCAAAATAATAGATTTTTTCCCTCACCTACTTCCTTATTTATTCAATCGTTTATTTATATGAGAATAGACTCATGGGTATTTATTCTATTCTACTCCCTAGGTGTAATTCAATATCATTCTTTCTTTTCTTGCTCAAGTCATTGCAGGTTTGTACATTGGGAGCTCCATAACCTTGGATCTCTGTGACATGGTCTCTGTCCTTGTGAAGCAATTCTTCATTTTTGGCATTGCAAGATATTCCAACATCTTTTTGTATTTTTCTTGCTTCAGTGCTGGAATCAACTTGTTGCTCTGAGAAGCAATAGTTCCTTTTATTGGAAAATGGTATTAGAAACCAAGGCACCAAGGTCTGGGTGAACATGCTCACTGTTACAGAAGTGTCATTGCTGTTAAAACTCTAGCTAGGAATTATGTGTGTGTGTGTATATGTATATATATATATATATATATATATTTCTTAGTGTCATATATATTCATGTATACACACACACACACACACACACACACACACACGATTGTTTATTCACCATGAGTATAAAAACTAGGATAGCCTTACTAAGATAACTCAGAAAACTTCCTAATGGGCTAAATATAAGAGTGAGATATAGGATAATTTATGAATAGCCTTCTGTTACTATAACACGTAATTATAGGTACATATTTAAAAAACATTTTTGAATGTTAGGGAAACGTTTTAATTGTTCTCTCAACTCTCATGATGTGTATATACACATCACACACATACACTGAGGGTGCAAGTTCAATATCACAAAGTTTGTTCTAGCCTTTTCTCTTTCCTTATTTGTAACATCGCTGTTGAACTTTGAGAAAACAGGTTCTCACGATCTACACTATATTGTTCAATCATAGTTTATATAAGTTAGAGTTCTTAACTCATACCCTTTTAAGAAACATACTTACTGGCTGGAGTGCTTGTACACAGCTTATTTTGCCTTTAGCCTGGTGGTGGTATCCAGGCACTTAGCTTAGCTATTTTCTCCCCATCTCCTTTGATGTGCTTACATTCACTGGTAATAGAATTAGGTTTATTTGTTATGCTTGTATTTCATTTTAGGTCCTTCTGTATCCTGGTTGATTTTAATTATTTATTATAGAGTCACATGTGAAACTTTGTTTTAGTTCTTAGTGTCAAAACTATACAAAAAATAAAATTATGTTTAGAAATGTGACTCCCTCCTTGTGTTCATTAACCAGGACCACCGTCCCCTGTGTCCATCCTTTCCTCACCCGCCCACTTACGTTGATCAGTCTTTTTAGTTCTGGTTTATCCTTCCTGTACTTTTGTACAAATGAGCAGATACGTGCATATCTACTTATATCCTATTTTTCCCTCACAGTAGAGGAGCCTACTATACTTGGTTTTTTTTACAGTTTTCTGTTTTCACTTAATTCTGGCAGCTGTTCCAGATCGGTTCGTAGTGATCTTCCTCCCCTTTTTATAGCTGCATAGTACTCCACTGTTAGATGTGCCCTCTTTTAACTATTGTCTCCAATATTGTGCTGGTACAATGTTCAAATAAAAGGAACTTGCTTCTTAGAGGAACAAGTTATTAACTTAGTAATTTTTTTTTAATTGTTCTGAGTGTATTTTCAAAAAAAAAAAATTCCTAGAATCGTTATTGTTGAGTCAGAAGATGAATATGTGTTTTTTTTTAAGTATTACCAAACTTCCCCCAGAAGTCTTGTAACAGTTTGCATTCCCACCAACTCCAAGTGAGAATGCCTATTTTTCCACAATTTCACAACAGAAGATGTCATATTTTAAAATGTTTTGCATTCTGATAGGTGAGAAGTGGTACTTGTTTTTTTTTTAATTTAATTTTTCCTTAGTTACTTTTATATTATTGAACTGAATAAATTAACAGGTTTGTTTTTTCTTTACTCGCCATGAGTATAAAAACTAGGATAGTCTTGCTATCAGAAAACAGAATAACTCAGAAAACTTCCTAATGGGCTAAGCATACGAGTGAGGTATATGACACTTTATGGATAGCCTTCTGTTACAATAAGAGATAAATATAGGTACTTTTTTCTTTATTGTTGAGGGTACAAAGAACCAGATTACACTGATTGCATTTGTTAGGTAAAGTCCCTCTTATAGTTTTATCCTGCCCCCAAGAGGGGTGTCACACACTGTGACCCATCTTCCCTCTCCCTCCTTCACTCTCTCTGTTCCCCCATTCCTCCACCCCCCGCCATGTATTAGGTTATCAATTGTCCTCATATCAGAATTGAGTACATTGGATTCTTGCTTCTCCATTCTTGTGATGCTTTACTAAGAAGAAGACATTCCACCTCTGTCCAGGTTAATACAAAAGTCTCCATCTTTTTTATTGGCTGAATAGTATTCCATGGTATACACCTACCACAACTTGTTATCCCCTTCCTGGTTTGATGGTCATTTACGTTGTTTCTGCAATTTGGCCATTGTAAATTGAGCTGTGATAAACAGTCCAGTGTAAATGTCCTTATAATAAAATGATTTTTTATCTTCTGGGTAGATGCCCAGTAATGGGATTTCAGGATCAAATGGGAGGTCTATTTTGAGTTCTTGGAGGAGTCTCAATACTTCCTCCCCAAAACATTCTATTTGTTTGCAGTCTCCTGGCAGTGTAAGACTCTCTCCATATCCACTCCAGCATCTGTAGCATCTGTAGCTTTGAGATTTTGTGATGTGGGCCATTCTTATTGGGGGTAGGTGATACCTTAGGGTGGCTTTGATTTGCATTTCTCTGATGGACAAAGAGCATTATTTAATATGTTTGTTAGCCATTCATCTGTCTTCTTTAGAGAAGGTTCTATTCATCTCTCTTATCCACTGGTAATAAAGGATTGTTGGCTCTTTTTATGTTGATGAATTTGAGTCCTCTGTAGATGCTAGTTATCAAGCTTTTGTGCAATTCATAATATGTAAATCTCTTTTCCCATTCTGATGATTGTCTATTTACTTTGGTTGATGTCTCCTTAACTGTACAGAAGGTATTCAGTTTAATTAAGTCCCATTTGTTTATTTTTTTTATTGTTGCAATTGCCACTCAAGTCTTCTTCATAAAATCTCTCCACAGGCCGATAACTTCACACTTTCTTGGAGGATTCTTATTGTTTCATGCCTTAGATTTAGATCTTTTATCCATCTCAAATCTATTTTAGTGAGTGGAGAAAGGTGTGGGTACAGTTTCAGTCTTTTAGATGTGGTTATCCAGTTCTCAGGACCATTTATTGAATAGGGATTCTTTCCCCCAGTGAATGTTCTTGTTTGGTTTATCAAAGATCATGTGGTTGTAAGATGTTAGATTCATCTCATGGTTTTCTATTCAGTTCCAGGTGACCATGTCTCTATTTTTGTCCCACTATCATGCTCTTTTGTTCACTATGGCCTTGTAATACAGCCTAATGTCTGTATCATGCCCCCAGCTTTGTTTTTATTACTATATGTACATTTTTTAAAAATATTTTTGAATGTTAAGGAAACATTTTTATTGTTTCCTCAACTCTCATGATGTATCTGGACTTCATCACAAATGTTTTCCTGTCAAAGAATTCTGAGAAATAAGTAGGAGCATATGAAGAGTTCTGTAATTACAGCAATTATGGAAAAGTAATTTGCTGATTGTATAAATTGAACAGATTTCAAATAGAGTAGATAGGCCATAAAAAGCAACCAGGATATGGAAAATAAATATTTGGGGAGCTGGGAAATTGCTTATTAAATGCACATACTAAATATAAATGTTTTGCTAACATTTGTATAATTTTGTTTCTTAGAACCTAAATCCATAAGTTATTTTAGTTTTAAAAAATCAAAATACTAAGAAGATCAAGGGTTTGCAGACATCATTCTTCCTCTTGTCCATCTGGCTGTATGAAACACTCCCATAAAAAACTTTAATTTTGCTATAATTGAGTTAAAATAAAGCAAGGCAAAATAACTTGCAGAGTTATTCCTAAATTTATAACAGCTAGAACCCATTAAGGAATGAACCTTTGGGAAAATATTTAAACAGGTAAGGAACTAGAGAGAGGGAAAGGACATGAATTTTTGTTCTAGACAAACCTAGGTGGCTCTACCTCAGCCAATTGTGTAGCAGTCCGGGGCCTCTAGCATTCAGAAGATTTTCAAGAAAATAGTCCTACCCTGTGCCCTGCCACCGTCATGCTCACATTCATTCAACCTAAACCTTTTATAGGCCTGTAAGTTTGGGAAGTGAACATTATTAATGATAATAGTAACATAAGATGTTTCCATGTATTATTTTATTGAATCTCCAGAATAATCCCAAAAGACTGGTGCAATTATTCTCCCCACTCTGCAGAGGAGGAGTGTGAGCCTTAGAGAATTCAAGGTCATGCCACCAGTAAGTGGCAGAGGCAGGACACCACACCAGCTACATGTGACACAAGGCCCAAGTTTTAGCCTGTAGGCAGCACTCCTGCCCAGCTCTACCCTACACCCAGAGTTCTGCCAAAGCAAACAGATCTGCTGTTAAAACAGACACCTAGAATAGACTCCATGTCCCACCCACAGTGAAAACCATGAATTTGCTCCTTATTCATGCTTGATTTAAATATAACATTTATCAGATGTTGCGCACAGGTTACTTATTCTTTCAACTTGGTTCCAAGATGTTTTTCTGATTTACAGCATTGAATTCTCGGCCTCATTGTTTGGAAGGTTTGTGGAGTTGCTTTTGCAAAATGCACTCTGGAGCATTACTGGCTGTCTACACTAAGGGGTCTTCTCATAAGAACCTTCTGGGTTGAGCTCACTCTTGAACTTTATATGTGTGCCTCCCCAGGAAAAAGTGCTCCACTGTACCATACCACAGCCCCTCAGAACAGAGTCAGGAAAAGCTAGTTCCTAAGCAACTAGTTTGAATTATTCTAATGGAACCTCTGTATAATGATCGTGAACAGTTCTTTTTCCCTCATGTTTTGACCCGTGTGACTGTTGGCCCACCTTCCTGTCTTATAACATGAATTGTTGATTGTTAGACCTTGTCCTTGGAGTTATCTCATTTTCCACTTTGCTGGATTTCTCTTTTATTTATGTTCTTTTCCTGTGTTTGTGTTTCTATACACCATTTAGGTTCAGTTTTCAATGAGGTTAAATTTAAATAAACCTGCTCCACCTGGCCTAGGGCTCCTTGCTTCAGATTCCTGAATTGTATCTCACTAGCTATCAGGTACCAACCCCTCTTAGTGGTCAGGACTAGAAGTAGTGTGTATAAAATGTAGAATAGAATACAAGTTTGCAAGAAATACAGGGGGTGTCAAAAAATGTATGTGCGTTTTAAGAAAGGAAAAAACTGTCTTCAAAATTGTAATACTCAATATAGACAGAGAACATTTGTTACCTGATCTATTGTGTCTTGTTTCTGTTGTCATTGCAGAAGTTAAATGTGACTTCAGTATTACAATTTTAATATTATTTTTGTCCTTAAATTGTGTATACATTTTTTGGGACCCTCTGTAATAACTGTAGCTAAACACCGCTGAGAAATTTGAGGATTTTACTCTTCAAAAATAAGTTGAAAAGTGAGAAAAGAACTTCAAATTTGTAGTAGTTTTTTAGGAATCCTGAGTTATAGTCAATCTATTTGAATAGTATTAATGATTGCAAAAGTCTGGTTGGGAAGTCAAACACCAGTTTCTCTATGTTGGAGTACCCAGTAGGTCCTCGATAGTAAGTCACTGCATTTTTTGAAATGTATTTTTATTCATGGATAAGGTTAAATGACAGTAGTATGAGAAACAGCACCAGTAATTGCTAAAACCCACAAATAAGCAATTAAATATCACTGTGATCCTTGAACACATGGCTCTTCCCAGTGGTCTGAGCTCTGAGTCAGTGCAATGAAATGGGACCTTGGCCTCTAATCAGCCAGTGTTTGGATACAGTGAGCGGAGGATAAATTCTTGATCTCAAAATTATCAGTGACACCCTTTTTCCTTCTTTCAGTACCCTTCTGTTTTAGTTTCCAGGAAAAGACAAGAAATTAGTTAAGGCTGTATTCCTTTATCTTCTTTCACCCACAAAAGCTAAGAAATATGGAAACAAAAAATTATGTAAAAAAAATATCAAGCAACTTAATGATCCAGCCAAAGGAAATAATATCCCATGGTTTTAAGAATAGTGTGGGTTGAGATGGTTCCACTTAAATTTGCAATTGTTCCTGGGTACATGCCAAAGTAGTAACTATAAATACTCATTTTAATAAAGAAAAACATTTTTCAAGGTATAAATGGTCTTGGCCAAACAGATTTAATCAGTCTTACTTGAAAAGCTCTTTAAATCAGCGTACCAGATGCCAGTAAAGTACCCCCCGGCATGTTTATGTAATGTTCTGTGTACTGACATTTCTTCGTTGAATTCCCAGCGACTCTAGAAACTAACCGAGCCTCTGAATTTAAGCGTTTGCCCAAATCGCATAGCATCTGACTCCACATTCACAGTTGATAGATAATCCTCAAATTTAGTTAGAGCATTTTTTTGAACTAAAGATTATTTCACAGATTTATTTCAAATGCAAAAGGGTAGTAACACTTAGGGGAAATGTTTTAAATTTTTCTCTAGAAAAAAGTGGGCAATTGCAAAAAAATAAAATAAAATTTAACACATGGTAAAAAACATTCCTCGGAAGAAATGGCAAAATTCATTTGATTCGTCATCTGTAGAAAGAGAAGGAAGATACCTGAGCTGTGGGGGAACCATGAAGCCTCTTTCTATATTTTCAGGCATGAGAATACCTGAAGGGCCCCTGATGAGAAAAGCGGATAGGACGGAGTGGAAGAATGAAGGATTGTACATACATTTTTTAACAGTCTGAGAAGAACAGTTAGGATGAAATGGTGATGTCAAAAATACCAGCAGCTGATTAAAAAATAGCAGTGATTCCTTCATTGTAGTAGAACCACAGACATTAGAGACCAAGATCAATGAAGTTAGTGTAGATGACAGGAAAAACCTGATTAGCAAGTAAGGTTTAAAAAAAAAAAGAAGTAGTTTAGGATGACCAGTGAGTCCTATTAGCTTCCTCCCTACGGAATATTTACCCATCACCTTCAAAACTAATGGATTAATTTATTAAAGCTTCATTAGCCATTTGCTCTATGCCCAGCACTGGGCTACAGGCTGTGGGATTATGAAAAAAAAATGAAGAGACAGAAATCCCACCATCAGCAACCTCAAGCTCAGTAGGGGACTGTGTAAACCAGGGATCCCTGTTTTCTGTGGGGGTTGAGTCCTGGGAGGGACGGGGTAAGTCTCCAGCAAGTGGCAGGGTGAGCAGATGACGGTCAGGAGACTTGACTTCTCACCTGAGCCTCACTGCTTTCATTCTGTGCCCTTCCAACCCTGGGCCCCATCGACCTTGAATGGGACCGCTACTCATTCTGTGTTTATCTAAACCAGGCATCCTCAAACTATAGCCTGCAGGCCACATGCAGCCTGCCTAGGACATTTATCCCGCCTGCCAGGTGTTTTTGCCATCACTGCCTGTCCTGCTTAGCAGCCAACTCGTCCCGGGGCCTGCAGTCTGGCTCTCCAATGGTCCGAGGGACAGTGAACTAACTGGCCACCTGTTTAAAAAGTTCAAGGACCCCTACTTCTAAATATACATTTGGGTATCGTTTCTTTGGGTTCTCTGCTCTCCTCCAGCAACTATGTCTAAAAGAAGGCATAGTCACTAGGGTCATTGTTTCTGGCCCTGAACCCCCCAACCCTAGAAGGGTGCTCACCACATTGTGGAATGATTGATTCATAATTATGAGCAATACTTGACTGATTGCAGAGTAGCTTCTATGGAGAGAGAACATTTCTGATACCCTGCGCTCAGAACACAATTTGCCTAGGACACCTTGGGATCTGGTCGAGCAGACAAAGCTGTGAAAACAGAAGATGTGAGAAGTCCATCCAGCCCTCTCTCAGTACCTAGACCTCCTCACCATTTCTCAAACCCTCCAGGCATCATCCCCCCTCAGGGCCCTCACACCTGCTGTTCCCTAGTCCCACCCTGCTCTTCCCGCGGGTGTCCACACAGTAGTTTTTCTGGCGCGGCTGAGGTTTTCACTCAACATAGACCCTCCTTTGAGGGGGTTTTCCTTACTACTTGATTTAAAATGTGCAGCATCTACCCCTACCATTCACATTCTGCTCCTCTCCCATGACAGTGCACTTCGCTTATCTGTTAGTTGAGGTATTTTTTGTCCATCTTGCCCACTGGTGCATTTGGTTGGTTTTGTTTTTCCCTATTCTCAGCAACAATTCCTGGTTCACAGTAGATACTGAATAAACATTTGTTGAATAAATCAAAGAATGACGGGGAGCTACTAGCTTCTGGTTTCTTCTATGTACCATGGGTTTAATACCACTTGCCCTGCCTACCTCGCAAATTGTTGCAAAAATCAGACTCTGGTAGAGCGTCTCATGATGTTATTGATAGTAGCAGAACTATCGTCATCATCATATCCGTACATCATTCAGTGTCATTACAATTTTCCAGTCTCGCTGACATTCTAAAAGGTTTTTAAGTGTTCTACTGGCACAGTGCGCTGTTCTGGAATATCCCACAAGCACATCATGATATTGTCAGTAGCAAAAGTGAGACTGCTGAGAAGCCATCACCAGTGTGCACCGTCAGTAACCATGGCTAAAGCCAAACTGTGGGTGACCCGGTACCAATGCCAGTGTCCTAGGATGACCTTCAGAGAGCAGCACGGCTTTCCAGTCTCCTTATCTCCTGGGAAAAGGAGGAAACAAAGTAGGAGAAGTATAGGAATCTTACTGATTGTCTTCCTGAGAGGAGAAAATAGGCTTCCTGGCAGCTGTTAATACACTATAATAATAGACCTTCCATTTGATCCTATAATCCCATCACTAGGTATTTACCTAGAAGGAAAAAAAAATCATTTTATCACAAGGAAATTTGCATTTGTATGTTTATAGCAGCTCAATTTGCAACTTCAAAGATGTGGAAACCACCCAAGTGTTTCATCAGTCCATGAATGGACAAGTAAACTGTGGTATGTGTCTACCAAGGAGTACTATTCAGACAAAAAGGGACGAAGACTTTGCATCTTTTATATTTACCTGGAAGGAGCTGGAGGACATCCTCCTGTGTATCATGAAAATGGAAAAGCAAGGATCTAATGTTAATATGATACTAGTAGATGCAAACTATATGCCCACACAAGAGAAAAACACTTAAATTCAAGAAGGGGGTACAATGTAGAAGTATATGGCACACCTTCTGGGTGAAGGGCTTAGCTGCAATTTGAACTTTACCTAGTAAATGCAAGCAATGTAGCCTGACAGTATGTACCCTTATATTAACCTGAAATAAATACAAAAATTCATGACTATCATTCAGCCTGGTTCCCAGGTCCCTATCTATGCCGGTGAGGTGCCTTCTGGTGCCAGCCTATAAGAGTCAGTTTGCAACCAGTACCCTAAATGCTTTATAATCTAACTAGTAGGGCCATAAATGCATCTTACTGATCACAAGGTAAACCAGGAAATGCTAATGTCCCCACTAGATAACCCACCTCAGGCAAATGAGTAGCAGTGTCCTCATTGACAGAGGACAAAAGATGCTTATTTCCATCACATTCAAGTTCAAACCCAAACAGGTGGTACACAGCCTCTAGATTTAGCCCTAATTTCTCAAAGTTTTCTCAAGGACTTAGAGCTCTGTAATGGAATATTACTAGATTGATTGCTCTGCCTTAATAATTAGAAGGTCTTAATAAGCTGCTTACCCTTGATAAATAGGATTGTTGAAACCTCCATGCTTCTTGTGAGCTAATAAGGTTGAAGTGTCAAGTTTTCAAATGCATCGTAATCTTAGCACAACATGATTCTTTAAGCCTATCCATCATCTGCCCTTAAAATCCACCACAGTCAAATCTCACATTAAACAGCCTCTCTGGCAAACCCCACTGTAACAAGTGAAGGCGCTTTAACCGCTTGGCAGGTTTTTTGTAGTATGTGGTGCATATGACTTAAAACTTCTCTTTACTCACATGTGCACCTGCATCTATGGCATACCCTGTTGTGGGGGGTTGGGTTCTTCTCCTTGGTAATCACTCAGCTTGGTTTGTAAACCCCAAGATGCAAGACCCTTTGCAAAGGCATGCATTTGTTTCCAAATTCCAGATTGCTGGCTATGTTCAAAACACATGCATTAAGTATAATAGCATACTTAAAGGAAAATATAATAAGCTGTTCTTAACAAAATAATTCATAATAAAGGTGAAAAATTAAAAGGCTCTTATTAGGAGGGCATATGAAAAAAGATAGCAATTTTGCACAGAATCCAAGCCAGATTCTACATAGGTTCAAGGAGATTTTTCACCTCACTCCTTAGTTTCCCTGCATAGAATTTTAGGTGCTATAATGATAAAAATAGTAAAGACATTTTAGAAATGTCTGGTGAATTTTAGAAATTTTAAAAAAGTTTTTATTTCCTCCTAGAGATGTTACAAACACCATTAAATATGGTGAAGGTTTTTGATTCAACTGTGTTGCACAAATACCTACTGTCTGCTCGATATTCTACCTAAATCACTCCTACAAAAGGAAGTAGGAGCAAAACACGAAGAGGACTACGCCTGTGCACATACAGCTCCCAGTCTGGTGGGGGAGAGACGCTTACACAGTCAATGAAGCATCAAGCTGATCAAGCAATGGCCCAGCTACAAAAATGCTGTAGCAAAACAGATGAGCACGACTAACATGACCCAAATGAGGTCAAAGTAGACGTCTCGTAGGGCGTGATGTCTGAACTAGGTCTTAAAATATGAAAGGAAACGGATCGGGGATTCAGGCCAGGCCCTGAGTTAGAAGCAGGAGGTACAGAGCTGAGAGATGGTACAATGAAGGTGCTTACTTGTCTGGCTCGGTGCCTGTGGCTCAAGTGGCTAAGGCGCCAGCCACATACACCCAAGGTGGCAGGTTCGAATCCAGCCCAGACGCACTAAAACAACAATGATGGCTGCAACCAAAAGAAAAAAAATAGCCAAGCATTGTGGTGGGTGCCTGTGGTCTCAGCTACTTGGGAGGCAGAGGCAGGAGACTCACTTGAACCCAGGAGTTGGAGGTTGCTGTGAGCTGTGATGCCACAGCA
>CAUYQV010186673.1:0-13400 GCA_963574575.1 Galagoides demidoff | reverse complement strand
AGGAGGAGCTGTTAAAAGACACACTAAGGTTTTCCAGTGTTTGGTGGGGATGGGCAGTGGAGATTTACCCCCTGGCTATGAGACCCTTGTGAAATATAAGGGGAGTACATTGGATACTTTTTCTTCCATTCTTGAGATACTTGGCTAAGAAGAATATTTTCCAGCTCCATCCATGTAAACATGAAGGAGATAAAGTCTTCATCCTTCTTTAGGGTTGCATGGTATTCCATGGTGTACATATACCACAATTTATTGATCCATTCGTGTGCCAATGGGCCCTTGGGCTTCTTCCATGACCTAGCAATTATGAATTGGGCTGCAATAAACATTCTGATACAATATCTTTATTGTAGTATGATTTTTCATCTTCTGGATCAGCCCTATTATGAAACTAATTTATAGCTTTCATAGGAAAGCTATAACCCAATTATAGCCCAACAATATGGGGAAAGGGAGAGGGAGGGGAGGGGGGAGAACGGGTGGAGGGAGAGTGATTGGTGGGATCATACCTATGATCTATCTTATAAGGGTACATGTGAATTTTTCTAAAGGTAGAATATAAATGTCTTAACACAGTAACTAAGAAAATGACATGAAGGTTATGTTAACCAGTTTGATGAAAATATTTCAAATTGGGTATAAAAACAGCACACTGTACCCCATGATAGTATCAATGTACACAGCTATGATTTAATTAAAAAAAAGAAAGAAAGAAAAGAAAAGAAATATAAGGGGAGGTGGAAAAGTGGTATTGAACCAGAATTCTGAGCCCTGAGTATGCCAGGACTTTGATGCTGATGTGACCACACTTGGGACATCTATATAGCTAAGCTGGGAAAAGCTGAAGCACTTACACAGGCGTCTAGTGAAGTGCCCCTCAGAAGTACAGGTGCTATAAAGAGTGTACTATGAGGCCCTGGACAGGTGTAATTCTGATCCACTTAAATTTTCAGTGTTTATGGTAAGTGGATGTGAAAAAAAAACCTATAATGAGATACCACTACATACCTCTTCATTATAATGACTAAAACATGCCATGTGTTGCCAAGGATGTGGAGGAACTGGAACCCTCATACACTAAAGGTAGACATGTCAAGTGGTACAAACACTTTGACAATATACCTTCCTCATGATGCAGCCATTCCATTTCTAGGGATTTTCCCAAAAGAAAACAAAGCTTATGTCCATGGAAAGACTGATCCATAAATGTTCATAAGAGCTTTATTTGGGTGGCACCTGTGGCTCAGTGAGTAGGACACCAGCCCCATACTGGTGTATGACACCATACTGTGGCTCAGTGAGTAGGACACCATACCGAGGGTGGTGGGTTCAAACCCAGCCCTGGCCAAACTGCAACAAAAAAATAGCCAGGCATTATGACAGGCACCTGTGGTCCCAGCTACTCAGGAGGCTGAAGCAAGAGAATCGCCTAAGCCCAAGAGCTGGAGGTTGCCGTGAGCTATGACGTCACAGCACTCTACAAAAAAAAAAAAAAAAGATTTGTTATAGGCCCAAATTGGAAACATCCCAAATATCCACTAACAAAATGAAAGGAACAGCAAACTGTGATTTATCCAAACACTGGACCGCTACTCAGCAAGCTCAAAGAATGAACTGTGTATATACACAATGTGGATAAATCTCAGAATAAATAAAGAAGCCAGACAAAAAAAAAAGATTGCACACCATGATTCCATTTATCACAGGGTAGGACAGCTCCATGTGTGCGGTTACACATTGTTTCCCCTGAAGACCTCCCCAGGGGACAATATATGGAGATGGAGGACAGCCATATTGATGATCTTGACCCTGTGTCAGCCAAGGCTAATGTGCGTGTTTGTGTCTCAGCTTTTAACACAAAAGCTTAAGAAGCAAAAATATAAAAAATTTTAAAAATAGGAAAAAGGCTATAAAGAAATGATTTTTGTATAGCTGTACGATGTTTTAGTCTAAGTTTTTTTACAAAAGATAAAAATTAAAATGTTTACAAAGTTAAAAAATTACAGTAAGCAAAGGTTCATTTACTAACAAAGAAAGAAAATCATTTATTAATTGAGGGCCGTGTAGTGTACAGTGTCTGTAAAGCCCGCAGTAGTGCACAGTGATGCCCTGGACCTTCACACTCACTCACTGGCTCAGCCAGGGCAACTTCCACTCCTGCAAGCTGGATTCATGGTAAATGCCCTATGCTTTTCTTCTATCTTTTATACTGTATCTTTATTGTACCTTTTCTATGTTTATAAGTATGTCCAGATACACAAATATGTATCATTGCATTACATTTGTCTACAGTATTCAGAACAGTAACAGGCTGTACAGGTTTGCAGCCTAGGAGCAATAGGCCATCCAATATCGCCTAGGTGTGCAGTGAGCTGTAGCATCCAGGCCCGTGTAAGTGCCCACTCCACGATGTTCACACAACGATAAACTCTCAGAACAATGCATTTCTCAGAACAAATCCTGTCATTAAATGTTGCGTGACTCTGTTTAATTTGCTGAATACCTCACTTCCAAACCTTTTCAGAAAATTAGTACATTGTTAACCCTCATCGTGCTGCCTTTCATTAGAAATCTGGAAAGTTATTTTGGCAAAAACGTACCTGCCGTTCCACCAGACCCAGGAGCCTGAGGAGCCTCTGACAGGAGTTGTGACCCCAGGCAAAAGTACATTGGTGGGGGTTGGGGGGCTCTTCTCAAAGTCATGATGAGAAACCAAGTAATATAGCATTCCAGTGCCCAGCCCAGGTTCCTGTTCTACATGGGAGAGAGATGAGAGTGTTCACTTTGATGCATAAAATGGAACCACATGGCCCATCTCTGGGTGGGAAGAGCATCCTGCGTATCTCAGAATGATCAAAGCCCCGTGGTCTCTTGAATGATGCTTCTCCTCCACCCCTGAAAACAGACAAGAGGAAACTGATTGAAATTGATCATAAATAGGAACACAATTCTTTTAGTTTTTCTTTAGAAATAACTCAAAGCCTTTCAATTAACTTATGCAATCCATCTATTGGTGACAAAATAGAAAGGGTTCTTTCTCGAGGGCGTGCTTGGGTTGTTGTGGAATAAGGAAGGGACAAGACCAAATCCCCCATTAACATTCATACAGTTTTGTTCTGTGCCAATGATGAGATGATCAGATTCAGAGGGCTCCTGGGAATCAGAAGAGAAAAGTACCAAATAATTCTAGAGCATTGTATTCCACCTAATTTCCATGTGGACCGGAAAAGAAATGTAACATCTTACCAGCCCAGGATAATGAAACTGTCTGAGGCAGTTTCCAGAATCAGAGAGAGAAGTGAGGGGGCTTTCTGCCTCCCTGGGGCTCCCATCACCACCTCAGTGGCCATGGAAGGTGCCTTTGTGGCTGTGTGACATCTGGACAGTGAGCTGGCCGCCCCTGAGGAAGCTGGAATGGAGTGTTCCACCAGCACCTCTGTCTGAATTTGCTGGGAGCAGCCTTGGGTCTGCTTCCGTCTTCCCTCCCCACCCGCAGGCCACGTGACTGAGCCTTTCTGCATATCACAGCCACGCTGGCCAGAGTGGAGTGTGTCCATACCACACAGACACATGTGAGCATGTGAGTGCTCCCACCTGCCAGGTTTATTCTGAGTCAGGTGTGACTGTGGGAAGTTAGAAGGCCATTGACTGGCTCAGCGCCTGTGGCTCAATCGGCTAAGGCGCCAGCCACGTACACCTAAGGTGGCAGGTTCGAATCCCCAGCCTGGGCTCACCAGACAACAATGATGGCTGCAACCAAAAAATGGCCGGGCATTGTGGCAGGCGCCTGTGGTCCCAGCTGCTTGGGAGGCGGAGGCAGGAGACTCACTTGAGCCCAGGAGTTGGAGGTTGCTATGAGCTGTGATGCCATAGCACTCTACCCAGAGGGATAGCTTGAGGCCCCGTCTCAAAAAAAAAAAAAAAAAGAAGGCCATTGACTTCCAATGCCCAGGGTCAAATCTTTTGTTTTATTTTTACATTTTATTTTCTTATTTCAGAATATTATGGGAGTACAAATGCTTTGGTTGTGTGAATTGCTATTGTGCAGTTTGAGTCAAAGTTACAAGTGTGCTAGTGTGCATTGTACGCCTTAGGCGTGAATTTACCTGGTACCAGCTGCTTGCTCACTGTCGAGTTTTACCACCAAATATGCACATGGGTGTTGACCAATTAGTTCCAATTTAATGGTGAGTACACATGGTGTTTTTCCTTCCCCATTCTTGCAATACTTCACTTAGAAAAATGGTCCCCAGTTCCATCCAGGTTGCTGCAAAAGGTATTAGTTCACCTTTTTTTTTTTTTTTTTTGGCGAAGTAATATTCTGTAGTTTACATATATTAATCCATTCATGGCTCATGTATTGATGGGGAATGGGGTGGATTCCACTTCTTTGTAATTGTGAATTGTGCTGCTATATGTCTTTGGGTACATATGTCTTTTTGATAAAATGACTTTTTTCCCTTTGGGTAAACACTCAATAGTGGGATTGATAGATCAAATGGTAGGTCTACTTTTAGTACTTTGAGGTATCTCTGTACAATTTTCCATAGGGTTGTACTAATTTGCAGTCTGACCAATAGTGTGTAAGTGTTCCTTTCTCTCCAAACCCATGCAGCATCTATTGTTCAGGGATTATTTGATAAATGCCATTCTCACTGGAATTAGATGGGACCTCATTGTGGTTGAATTTTCCTAAAGATTAGAGACATTGAATCTTCTCTTTTAGGACAGGTGGGGTGGTTCACGCCCATAATCTTAGCCCTTTGGGAGGCTGAGGCAAGAGGATCACCTGAGCCCAGGAGTTTGAGACCAGCCTGAATAAAATGAGACCCTGTCTCTACTAAAAAAAAAAAAAAAAAAGAATAAAGAAAAGAAAAAACTAGCCAGATGTTGTGACAGGTGCCTGTAGTCCCAGCTGCTCAGGAGGCTGAGATAAAAAGATTGCTTCAGTCCAAGAGTTTGAACTTGCTGCGGCTTAGTACCTCATGCCTATAATCCTAGCGCTCTGGAAACCTGGGGTGGGTGGATTGCTTGAGCTCAAGATTTGGAGATCAGCCTGAGCAAAAGCGAGACCCCAATCTCAAATAGTTGGGTGTTGTGGCTGGTGCCTGTAGTCCCAGCTACTTGGGAGGCTGAGGCAAGAGGATTGCTTGAGCCCAAGAGTTTGATGTTGCTATGAGGTATGATGCCACAGCACTCTACCAAGGGTGACGAAGTGAGATTATGTCTCAAAAAGAATCTTCTTTTAAAAAAAAAATCCAGGTCTATCTTTTGGTGAAAAACAAAATCCCCACCAAGACTTTCATGCAAGAAGGGAAGGGTGAGGCAGAGAGGTAGGCTGTGCGCACTTGTTTGAGTTCAACAAGCTCAAAGTACATATGATTTGTCAGAGTGTTTGGGGCTGCTGATTCAAAGATGTGGGTGATCTTGCAATGAAGACCCCCAGCAAGTCCAACACCCAACAGGGCACTACATCAAGAGTGACTGAGAGGTAGCTCAGTTGGATTTTGGGGAGTTCTTCTAGAACCCCCACAGAGATGCAAACCCTTCTCAGTCACACCTGCTCTGGGGATCCTTCCTCCCCTTTCCTCCAGTGGCCAGCCCAGTAGCTTCTGAGATATTCACTTCCTCATATGCAAGCAGATCCCCTGATCTACACTCCCCTTTGCTTTAGAACATTTCACCTTCATCTTTACCCCAGACAAAGAAGAATAGATGAGATTTCCTAAGTCAGAGGAGGAAATGAAATTATTTTCTCCATCTCTTTGATGATACTGTAGCTCCTATCTCAGAAGACGGGTTGCAATGATGATAGAAGGAATAGATGCTGAAACTGAGAGATATCAATGTGGTGCAATGGGAAAATGGAGTTTGGGAGGGTTGCATGAGTCTTCTTCAACATATAGGCCCCTTTTAGCAAATTGGCAGGTGTCCTGTGACTCAATAGGATAGTAAGAAAACTTCGTTAGAAACACTCACGCACTGTCGGTGGGACTGCAAACTAGTACAGCCTTTATGGAAAGAAGTATGGAGACTCCTCAAGAACTAAAAGTACACCTTCCATTTGTTCCAGAAATTTCATTACTAACTATATACTCAAAAGAAAAAAAGTCATTTGTACTCAAATGTTCATAGAAGCTCTATTCACAATTGCAAAGATGTGGAAACACTCAAGTACCCATCAACCCAGGAATGGATTAATAAACTGTGGTATATGTATACCATGGAGTAATATTCAGCCATAAAAGAGATGGAAATTTTGTATCTTTTGTAAAGTACCTGGAAGGATTTGGAGAACACTCTCCTAAGAGAGACAGCCATCCCATGTACTCAATATTAAGTTGAAACTAGGAGATTAACAACTACAGGCCCACATTAAAGGAATACTAAATTAAATTCAAGATAGGAGAGAGAAAAAGGGGTTGGATAAACTCCCACCCAATAGGTACAATCCACAGGTATATGGCACACTTCCTAGGTGAAGGACACAACTACAACTCAGACTTTACCTTACAAATGCAAACAATGTAACCTAATCATATGTACCCTCATATCTGAAAGTTTTTTTAAAAATAACCAAAAAAACTTCCTTGGAGTCTTCAAAATATATGAATCTGTCTTTTCTGCATGACCCTGAGAATCTATACCAGTTAGCTTTGCCAGGTTATGCTGCGTAACAAACAACTCTAAGATCTCAGGAGCATATAACCACAAAGTGTTATTTCTTACTCATGTTACACATTGGACTATGGCTCTGGTACAAGTGTCTTGCTCATTCTGCAGAGACAAGCTGAAGGAGCAGTCTCAATCTGGGATGGCCCATTTTGTCAGCAAAGTGGGTAGATAACTAGTAGAAACATTCACTGGTTCTTAAAACTTGTGCTGGGATAAGATATCTGTCATGTCTGCTCACATGCCATTGGCCACAGTGAGACAGCCAAGCCTGAGGCTAGTGGGACAAGAAGAAAGTGTATGGCTCCCCCTAGGGGAGGCACCAGGAAGGACACAGAAGTAATTGGTCCAGAGAGGGACAGTGACTATTCAGGACAAATACTATCAACTACTGCAGATCCCAGGGAGCCACTTGAAATGGGGCCCTGGTCTGCTGACACCACATAGCAGACCAAAATATCAAAGATACCAAAATATTTTTAATCAGCTGAAAGAAAGCTGTGATATAGATATTATGACTCATTTAGAAATGCTCTCGTGGCAGATTGGTATACCTTAAAAGGATAATTTGGTCCTGCTCACACTCAGAAAACCATTTAGGGCCTTTCAAAACCAAAAGAGATGCCAAGGCATTTTGAAAGAGGCCCATTAGTGATAGACGTGGCAAGTTACCTCTGACTTATTAAAAAAGAAAATGATTTTATAAATGAGTCCATTACGGGGTATTCATGAGATATTAGGGCTCTGAGAACTGGGTGAATAGGAGGGAAGGGAAGATAATTAGCACAGTTAGAAATCTGCTATTCTGTGAGCTTGCCAAAGGAAATAATTTCTATGTTAGTTCTTCAGCTAACATAGGATGGCTTTGCACAGAGCTGGGCACTGCAAGAAGTAAGGTGACAAGGACACTGTCCCTGGCTAGGGGATGTGGATCTGGGTGGGGGAGGGAAGGCAACATTTAAACGAATAGCAATACCTCGCTAGATATGATATCAGAAATATATATAAAGAACAGAGATAGAAAGGTAGTGTTCCCTCCAAGGAAGGGATGGAGAGCTTCTTAGGGGCTGTGATATACTCAGGGCTATGTATCGAAGGTCACTAAGTGAGCAAGAAAAGGAGGAAGGTGGAAGGGCATCCAAGGAGAAGGGAACAGCAAGTGCAAAGGCAGGGGTGTACACAACTGCAGCCTCTGCACACATAGCTAAGTCAGAAATAACACCACCTTTATATAATTTTAAAAATCACTGAAGAATAATATTGTGGGCTCTCCTAAGCATGCACCTATGAAGGTTTATATGGCAGGTCTGCCTCTGTAATCACATCCAAACAAGTACCTACCTGTCCACAGTGTGAACCTCCGTACATGTAGCTCCCTTGGTCAGTTCACAACCTGAACACCTGTATGTCGGAGCCGGGACGCTAGGTCACTGGCCCCAGCCCATGAAACTGCCAGGACGCAGACCACTGTACAAGCCTGCTCGGGGTATGGCTCCCCATAGGTGCCGGGAAGCCTGTTGTCTCAGCCAGGTAGGTCTCCCCATCAGGAGAAGCCAGTTGTCTCAGTCAGGTCAGAGATGCCAGAGCTCCTCAAATGTGCAGCAGTCAGTCTTAGTAGAGCCTCAACTAACTTCTCCTGTGGCTATTTATAGAAGTGATCCTGTGGCTATTTACACCACAGGTGTAGAGACTACCAAGCAATGACGTATGTGCTCTCGTGCTTTTTAATGAGGGGCCGACCCCTTCCCCATTCCCTTATTACCAAGGTGTCTCCTACATCTGCACACGCAGGGCCTTATTGGCAGGACTCTACACATTGATATTGCTCGAACATAAACTAACACCACAAGTGGGTGGGCCCTGTGTCTTTGGGAGTGGCGAGGCCGAGAAGAGGAAAGAGTGATGGAAAATATGGCTAGAATGGTGGGTAGATTCTGATTGTGAAAGGACTTGCATACTTCTTGCCAGTTCACAGTGGAGAACTAGAGAAAAAAGGTGTCCAGGAACCATGTCCAGAAGCTCACCCAGGCTGCCAGGAGGGCGTGGGAGGCTGACTAGGACTCCCCCAAATAGCCAGGTTCTAATCCTTGAAACCTTACCTGACGTGGCAAAGGGGCTTTGCAGATGTGAGTCTGTCTTGAGACGGGAGGATTACCCTGGGTCCTTTGGGTGGGGCCAAAGTAATCAGGAATGTCCTTATAAAGGGAGGCAAAGGGGCACTGAGATACAGAAGAGGAGGAAGGCAATGTGACAGTGGAAGTAGAGAGATCTGAAGATGCTACGCTGCTGGCTGTGAAGACAGAGGACAGAGCCACAAGCCAAGAGTAGAAGGAATGTAGCTCGAGAAACTGCAAAAGAAAAAAAAGGCTGAGAAGTGGGCTCTTCCCTGGAGCCTCCCGAAGGAGTACGGCCCTGCTGGCACCTCGGTGCAGACTCAGGGACCTTTTAGAACTTCTAACCTTTAGAACAGTGAGAGAGTCGGCTTGGTGCCCGAACTCAGCAGGTAGGGTGCCGGCCACACACCGAGGCAGGTGGGTTCGAACCTGGCCCTGGGCCTGCTAAAAACAACAATGACAACTACAACAAAAAAATAGCCAGTCATTGTGGCAGGTGCCTGTAGTCCCAGCTACTTGGGAGGCTGAGGCAAGAGACTCACTTAAGCCCAGGAGTTTGAGGTTGCTGTGAGCTGTGATGCCACGGCACTCTACCAAGGGTGACATAGTGAGACTCTGTCTCAAAAAAAAGAACAATGAGAGAGTGAACTTGTGCTGTTTAAAGGCCTGAATGTGTCGAGATCTGCTCCACCAGCTGCGGGGAACTAACACAGAGCATGCCTCAGAGCAGCCAAAGTTGGTACAGGGGGATTCTGGGCTGGGTAAGAACCCCAGAACTGCCAGAGAAAATGCTAGGACTTGTCCTGGATCCCTTTAAATGTCTATTTTGGTGACTGTTTCATAGTAAAATAGTGAAAGGTTCATGCATGTAATGTGTGAATACACACATATGTCCTTGGGAATGTCCTGCTAGAATTCATTGTTCCGATCGGGGTATGTGATCAACAGAACTGTGGGGGCCCCTGGATTAGAGGCAGGAAGGGCAGGCCCAGCCAGGGGAGCACAGGGGCTGCACTTTAGGTAGTGACAGTGATCGTGAGTGATGGGAAGGCCATGAGATCAGATTTGCTGGGTGTGAGGAGCCCATGGGGATCTAAGGTGATATGGTAAACAGGTGTGTGGTTCAGAGGAGAATTCGGGCTTGGGGCCATCCATCTGAGAGTCATCAGGACCTGAGTGGGCCAGCATGGGAAGCTGAGGTCACAGCGTGTAGGGGTTGGAAAGAAAAGGAGACAGATAGAGCAATCCCCGTTACCTGACAGGAAGAGTGGGCAAAGAGCGGCAGGAGGACTGGGGAGGAGAGGGCAGGGAGGAAGTGGCCCTCAGTGTCAAATGCTATGGAGAATCATGTGGGCTGCTCTGAGGATCTGTGCTTGGGGACTGCTCGGGACCTTGACCCAGGTGACTTCATTCAGTGGCATGGCTGGGATGGAAACCAGGCAGGAACGGACTCAGCAGGGAAATTACTGGAATGGAGGAAAGGGTTTCTGAACCTTGCCTGACTTTTTGTTGATCAGAATGGAAAAAACAAAAGTTCTCTTTCAGAGAAAAATGTCCTGTTTTATTTGGAGGAAATCTGAAGCAGGGAGGGATGGGGCCAGGGCTTCTGAAATGCAGAATCTGTTGGAGAACCTTCTGGCGACAGAGGGCAGGCAGCCAGGGGAGAAAGGGGCTTCGCTCTGCGTGCAGCTCCAAGGCACAGGCCCACCCACTCCGGCCTCCTCATCCCACTGGGGCCCTGACAACTGCAGCCAGGATCCCATCGGACTGGGGAGGTGATTCATTAACGAGATCAAGTCTACAAGCTCTATAAACATACCCTTTATTCACAGGCATGTTTTATGAGGCGATGATTTTGTGTGTGTGGGTGGCATCTTGTTATTTTCCAGTGCCGTTAAACAAACACTTGCTTTAGCAGATATGGCTCAGTGGAATGAGTATGCGGGGAAGAGGGGTGGTTTTAATGGAATAAGTTTGGGCCCTTCCCTCACCCACCCCCACTGCAAACAACACTGAGATTCCACCCCCCAGCAATATTTTTAATATAATGAATAACATCAGCACCACCACCCCCCTTCTGGAACACTAGGCTGACTTTTTTGGAGGGGATGCTGGGAAAAGTGGGACAGGATGTAGTGGCCAAAGAAATGACCAATTTCAGATTCTGAGTCATGAATTGTCATAATTAGGAGGAGGACAGAGTGTGTTACTGTTGTTGTATTTGTTGCTTGTTTTCTGTAAAAAGCTTCTGGAATTAAAGTAGTAGGTCTTTTAAGGAAGGCCTGCGTAGGGCTCTATTTACCAGCACGTTAGCTGGAGACAGACCCAGACAGGTCAGACGGGTAGCCAGAGTGAATTGTCACCTCCAGCAGCCACACTTGGGGCAGAGGAGGAAAAACGAACCCAAGAGTGAGGAACCTCATTATTAGCTGGAACAAGCTAAGAATGGGGTCCCAGGGAACCTGCCTGCAAGGGTTAAGGAATCAGGGTAAATGTCACTGAGAAGTATGAATGCAGAACGTATCATTGGAGTAGTACAGCTTTGCAGTTACAAGTAGATGACTGAAACTCAAGGGCAAGCACACAGTGCCCACCCTGACCATCACCTGAGAGAGGCGAGCTTGTGCAGATGGGTCTTGGAGGCAGGCGGGGAAGGGTTGAGGAGGAGGGAGGCTGGCTACTGTGGAAAACAGGCTCCTCACCCTCAGTGGTGGGGCCCCTGTGGGGCCAGCAATGCCCAGCATTCTGGGCAGCTCACCAGAGATCAGCATTCCCTACTCGGATATCCTGACAAGGAGAAGGAAAAGAAGGCAGGTGGGGGTGGGGTGGGGGAACATGATTGGTGAGTCCTTCCTACAATTTAGGCCTGCATACAAGTCCCCACCAAATAATCTGAGTCTTTTTACAGGCCCTGAGTTGATCTTGACAAACTGGTTTTCTAAGGGGTCATGCTGTGGGTCCTCAGTGTGATCCCCCCCCCTCCTCTTGGCCACTGTGGCCTTCCCTGCAGGGCTCTGAGCAGGGCGGTGGAACCCCAAGGCTGACCTGCACCTGTCACCCTCCAATGCACCTTTGGAAGGAGAAAAAAAAAAAAAAAAAACAGAAGGAGCTGCCTTCTCCCTGCTCCAAAAAGTCTCTAGGTGTCCCCTTCCGGGTGGCTGTCCTCCGGTTTAGGCTGTCATTGGAGCTGCACATCCCCCACTCCTGCTAGTAGAACCCTGCTCAGCTCAGGCACCAGGTGCAACTGTGTTTGCAGGGAAGATGGTCCTGGTTCTGGCCTGATGGGGGGGGCGCATGGCTCTGGCCAATGAGCTCGTGGGGAAGTCTGCTAGGAGGTTCTGGGAAAGACGTTCACTCCCTGTTGGAGAGAGAAGCCCCTAGAGCACAGAAGCTTTCTTTCCCTGGCCTCCTTGACAGGGAATGTGGTCATAACACCCGGAGCGATGGACCATAAAATGGAGGGAGAGGAAGAGTCTAGGTCTTGTTGACATAGTTGAGCCACCAAAGCAAATAGGAAATCATCACCTCCAGGATCGTCACGTGAGGTGACTCAATGTCTTCTTGTGCTTAAGTCACTACTAATATCCAAGACCTTTGTAGCGTCCATCCAGGTCAGCTCACGCAGGAGCACCCAGCTTGACGGCTCTACCCGGGCCTCCTGGACCAGCCCAGTTGTGAGAAGCAGGAGTGGCTGGTCTCGGGACTCTGGAATGGAATTTGGAGTGACTGCACATCATGGCCAAGGTGGCTGAATCTGCAGGCAATGGCAATGGCCTGGATTTGGGGTTCCAAATAGAACACTGGTAAGATGTTGCCATGATGGCCCCAAAGACATCCTGGCCCAAGGTCTCCATTAGTTTTCTGAATCAGAAACCCCAGCTCGTCCACAAAGTGGGAGGGCTCAGCCCTTTCTTTATGGAACCAGCCAGGGACAGCCACTAGGGTACCCTTCAGCCAGGGCAGAAACAGCAGCAGCCCCGTGGCTGCCATGGGGTTGACCTCTACATCTGAAGCAACACTGATGCACGTTGTGATCAGAAGGGCTCAGAAGCCTGCCTCACCCCAAAGAATTCCCCCCATGTCTGAAATTCCAGCACTCCCCGTTACTTCTTTCACGTTAAGCATTGTCCTCTTTCTGTGTCTCCCTAAACTCTAGGAACTCACACAGGAGCAATATAAGGAGTGTTCCTTTCTCTTAGGAGATCTTAGTGGAAGAGCAATGCCCAAAATCGAAAAGATGGCACAGGATCTGTAACTTTTTCTGTAAAGGGCCCATGTGGTCTCTGTCCCAATGATTTGTCCTCTGCCACAATGGCATGAATGCAGCCATAGACAATTCACAAATAAATGGGTGTGGCCGTGTTCCAAAATAAATCTTTAGTTATGGACACTGAAATTTGAATTTCTTTCTTTTTTTTTTCTTTTGCAATAGAGTCTCACTATGTCGCCCTTGGTAGAGTGCTATGGCATCACCTCAAACTCTTGGGCTTAAGTGATTCTCTTGCCTCAGCCTCCCAAGTAGCTGGGACTACAGGCACCTGCCACAACGCCCACTATTTTTTGTTGTTGTTGTTGTAGTTGTCATTGTTGTTTAAGAGGCCTTGACCAGGTTCG
>CAUYQV010186671.1:0-16748 GCA_963574575.1 Galagoides demidoff | reverse complement strand
AATCACATTACAATAAAGATGTTTGTATCAGAATGTTTATTGCAGCCCAATTCATAATCGCCAGATCATGGAAGAAGCCCAAGTGCCCATCAATCCACGAATGGATCAATAAATTGTGGTATATGTACACCATGGAATACTATGCAGCCCTAAAGAAAAACGGAGACTTTACCTCCTTCATGTTTACATGGGTAGAACTGGAAAATGTTCTTCTTAGCAAAGTATCACAGGAATGGAAGAAAAAGTATCCAATGTACACAGCCCTTTTATGAAACTAATTTATAGCTCTAAATTTAACGCTAAAACTTAATTCTCGCCAAAGAATTTGGGGTGGGGGTGGGGAAGGGGAGGAGAGAAGGGTGGCTGGAAAGATCACCTATATATCTGTCTAACAAGGATACAGGTGAACTTTTCTAGAAATAGAATATAAATGTTTTGACACAATGACTAAGCAAATG
Source organism: Galagoides demidoff (assembly GCA_963574575.1). Taxonomy (NCBI): domain Eukaryota; kingdom Metazoa; phylum Chordata; class Mammalia; order Primates; family Galagidae; genus Galagoides; species Galagoides demidoff. The sequence goes on along the minus strand of CAUYQV010186671.1, from coordinate 16,290 downwards.
ACATGAAATCTATGTTAACCAGCTTGATGAAAGTATTTCAAATTGTGTGTGAAAACACTACACTGTACCCCATGCTTGCATTAATGTATACAGCTATCATTTAATAAAAACATTAAAAAAAAATAAAGAAAAGATGAGGAATGCAGACTGTAGTGAGAGTGAGAAGGGCATGTTGGAAGAAATGACAGAACAGGAGTGTGCGGAGATGAAGGGATGAAAGACAGACAGGCACAGATGAGACTGGAGAGCTCAGCGGAGATAGACCAGGGGCACATCTGGGAGGCATTGCTAAGGGCCCAAGTCCAGGTAATAGGATTAGGTGTGCAGTGCTGTTATTCCTGCAACCTGTTGGATATGAAACCCAGCCAAGTGAGAGGCTCCTCTTGGAGGCTTAAACTTCTCTCAGGCATGTCAGTGGTGGGACAGGGAGCAAGAGAATAGCATTTGACCTCCCGATTCTCCCTTTTCCCAATACAAAGGTGAACAGGCTAAGGAAACTCGATTTCAAATCACATGCTTGATGCACACACTTAGGGGGAACACAGAGGCTGTCATGATTAGAGTCACTGAAAAAGAATCGCTTAGTTATGCCGTCAGAAATGGCAAGTGAAGTTCACATCTTAAGTTCTTGCTATAAAAACCTTTCCATTCCAAATAATAATGCTAAATAGTTTTCTCTTTGTTACGTAAACTGAGATTTTTGTGAGCATGTAGTTTTCATATGTTTAATTTATAGAACATTAGATTTCAAGCATTAAATTCTACAAAGACCTGCAAAGTTCCCTATTATTTTGCTACCGGAAACATGGTTCAGGGTCCAACATTACAAGAAATAGGAGACATGATGGCTTATGCTTTTCCTCAGCTATGTCTTCTCCCAGATATTTCTGTTACTGCTGTTCTATGAAAGCAAATATGCCAACCTGATTTGAAAAGTTTTATTCAATAAGAGTGTGGAAGCAGGGCGATGAGGTAGAGAGGAGAATATACTTGTAGTTATGAACTTCACTTTGAAGTACTTAATGAATGGCATAAGAGCAATCAAGGGTAACTAACAATACTTAGATACAACTCCCACCTATGAGAGTTCCTTTTTTTATTTCTATACTAAATCATAACTGTGTGCACTAATGCATTTACGGGGTACAAGGTGCTGATTTGATATACAATGTGGAATGCTTACATCTGACTGATTAACCTAACCGTCTCCTTGCTTACTTAATTGTCTTGGCAAAAGCATTCATACTCTATTATTAATAGTGGGAATTTTTCAGAAGAATGATATGAAACTGTCAACATCAAATAAACTACCATCTCTATCTTCTCAACTGGCCATGGTTGATTTTTTTTTTCTGAACAGAAAATATCCTATAAAATGTCAGAACTTTGAGAAATATGTTATTACTTACAAGCCTCTACCACAGCCCTCTACCCACATAAATAGAAGTTTTGAAATAATAGCTTATTTTCTTAAGAAAACTAAAGTGCTGGCTCAGTGCCTGTGGCTCAAGCGGCTAAGGCACCAGCCACATACACCCAAGGTGGCAGGTTCAAATCCCCAGCCTGGGCCTACCAAACAACAATGATGGCTGCAACCAAAAAAAAATGGCTGGGCATTGTGGCGGGAGCCTGTGGTCCCAGCTACTTGGGAGGCTGAGGCAGGAGACTCGCTTGAGCCCAGGAGTTGGAGGTTGCTGTGAGCTGTGATGCCATGGCACTCTACCCAGGGGGATAGCTTGAGGCTCTGTCTCAAAAAAAAAAAAAAAAAGGAAATTTTCTGTAGTGTCCTGATATTATCTCACACTTTATTTCTGTCTAGTGATGATGACCTAGTGGGTAGAAGACTAGTTAACTCTCTATATAAGAGAATATGCAGTCAGAAAGTTCACTTTTTCTAGTCCAGTTGACTTCTCTTTGCCCCAAGCATGTGGCCATGCAAACTTATCTTCCTTGAAAGGAATATCTTTTAAAAATCCACAGAAAATGCATGACACCAGGATCAGGAGTTCACAATATTCCTTGGCTGTGGAGAGGAACATACTCCCTCTCATTCCTTTTGTGTGATTTCTGAGGAATCGGTTCCTTGAACTTTAATTTTTATCTGTTTTGTTTCTTAATTTGTTCCCCATTATTTAAGGTTATTACAAGTATCAAATGATATGATATGTGTGAAAGGCCTTAATAAACTACAAAATCCTACATAAATGTGAACTCTGGCTACCACAATTACTGTCATCATTACTGATGGAGATAAACATGCCGCCTCAAGCTAGTAAAAAGTCATGATCAAATATGCCCAGATCACAGTGACAACAAAGAGGGATTCACAAACCAAAAGCTGAAGATGAATTACAAAGACATAATTTATTTCTATGAAGAGGATTGATATTCCTAGACCTTTAAGCATTCTTAATGATGTGTCAGAAATTTCCGTGGTTCTGTGAGATCAAAAAGTAATCCTGGTCTATTTTATATAATCTAAATTTTGATATAAACATAGGAATTCCTACACTGCTAGGTCAGAAACAAATTTTTAAGTGTGAGAATTCACATGGAGTTACTTGAAGGAAAATAAAAAACAAAATATACAAACATATACTGAATAATAACTGTGGGTCAGGCCCTATTCTAAGTATCCTCATATAAGTCTTATATAATCCGTACTAGATAGATGACATTATCATAACTATTTCAAAAAATGAAACTGAGGCAGAAAGAGTGCAGGTAACCTGGCCAAGGTCACACACCGGGCAAAACTGAAATTAGGAGTTCAATGTATTCAACCATCTATCAGTGGTTCTCAACCTTCCTAATGCCATGAACCTTTAATACGGTCCAAAGGGGTCGTGACCCACAGGTTGAGAACTGCTCTGAGATGGTGCTCAAATACATCCAATGTTACTGAAAAGCAAAATGAACGAGAAACTCAAAAGTGGGGATAAGATTATCAAAAGCCTCTAAATTGAGATAAGATGATATATGGAAAAGTCCTGGGTACAAGTTCCCGCACATGTCAGGTGTTCAGTAAGTCTGGTTACTCCAAGTCTTCTTTCTTTATCCCTTTTCTCCCCCTTCTAAGAAGAAATTTGCCAGAGATTTATATAAAAAAGCTTTCTAAAAATTATGGAAATTGGATACCAATCCCAATTAAGTTTTCGATTCTCAAATCTAGCCGCCTAAGATAGTTAAACTTGTATTTCTGGTCCCTCACCCCTGTACCTGGAATCCTGAGAAGTGGAATGTCTTCATTTTTACAACTGTCCTCTGGTGAATCTACTCTGGTTGATTTACCAGCAGTGTTGTAAAAAGAAGTTGAATACCTGGCTCTACGGGAAGGCAAGAGTGAAAAAGTGTACCCTGTCTATGAGAATAAGTTGGAAAGATTGTGTGTTTTGCAAAAGGATAGTATAACACATTTATGAGTAGAGGGCGAAAAAGGAAGTCAGAAGCTTAGGTAAAGACACGAGAACAATAATAGACAGTTAAGGGAACAATTTCACAGAGATTGTGAGATGGGCTAAGATGAAGGGAGAAGACAAAGACAGCTGAAAGTACAGAGGATTTTATTATAGTGGATAGAAAATTGAGTTCATGGTGGAAAATCATAATCTGGCAAATGCAGGGTATTACTGGTGTGTGGTAGAAGTGGTTAACCAACGTGAGAGTGCACAAAAAGAGAAAGCTTGGGGAATAAATAGAGAAATGGACATCACAGCCCCTGGTGAATTATACAGACGGAATTGTGTGGGGATTGGGTTCATAAGTGTAAGCATCTCCAAAATTATACGTATATTAGGGTAACGATGAGTGCTCTGCAAATACATGTTGCCAAGTGGTAGATTTAACCCGAGGTGGTTGTTTTAATCTGGTGATTTGCTCTTTGCTTGATTTGAAAGGTGGTTTAGAGAGTAAGAACATACTTTTTGAGGTCTCTGTTTATTTTATATGTGTGGATGTCCAAACAAAATCTCAGTTTCAATGACTGAATTCAGTAGACAGTGCAACACTACATGCTGATCTTCAGGAACAAAATGTTTAAAAGAAGACACAAGATGGTTGCCTTGTCTACTGCGTAAATTTATAGAAAATTTAATGTAATCGTTTCCTACAACACAGTCGTGTTTATTTTTTAACGTCCAGGAGAAATAGCTAATCCGTCTTTGGGGGGCTGGAAGAGCTGCTGAATTAGTTTTATGTTGCTGCACAAAAAAATGATCCAAAATAAAATAGCTTAAAACTGAAAATATAAAGACAGATTGCGTTACACACATCTCTTGGTTCCTACTGAGATGCTGAATTTATTTGTTCTTGTCTTTTAGAAAATGTATTGTTTTAAAAACATATGTCAATTTCTATTATGAATTTACCTCTGAATGAAAATCCTGGGTTATCAAGTGTCAGTATGTTCAGAGCTAGGAGATAATGCCAGTTTTCCAAAATAATCCTACCACCTTACAATCTTTTTTATTTATTATTTTAGCCATTCTACTGAGTAAACTGTGGTTTTGAGGTATTCATTTGTTGTTCAAGGTCATGTTAGGAAACAGTAACATTTGCCATTTGGCTATCCTGTTTTGTAAATTTTTTCGCCCATAATTCTTTTCTATAGACTTTAGGCAGTTATAAGATACCTTTATCTAGTTTGTTTCATCGTGGTTTTAAAGGGCACTTTAGGCACATGGATAGGCATTAGCAGTCTGTGGCTGGCATTTTCCCTTACACAGCCTTACTCCCTTAATTGAGGATTTTGGCAATGAAAAGTTACTAATTATAATGAAATGAACTGTGACTGACTTGAAGTCATAACTATACTTTCCTATATCTTTTTGTTTAGAAATTTATTTCGTTTTATTCTTTATATTTTGACTATCCTATTTTCCCCTGAAAAAAAGAGTTGGAGGATTTTTTTCTACAGGGATATGCAATTAATTCCGGAACAATTATTATAAGTTATCCTTTTCTTTAACTTGAAGCCACTTTACTATAAACAAAGGAGTATATTTGTGTTTCCTTCTAGACTCCATTCCCCTTTCTAGTAAATGATCAGTTTCCACTTGTCTTAGTTACTACATTTTACGGTATCTTTGATATTTAAATTTTTAATTCCTCCAGCTTTTTCTTTTCTCCTTAGAAAATGCTTTGGCTATTCTTAACTCTTTTCTATATACATTCAAAAATCAACTTGTCACTTTTGGCAAATCTCATAATGGGACCGTTAAGTGAGATGGCATCAAATGTGTGCGATTTTAGTGAAACCGACAGTGCAGCAATACTGAGTCTCCAAATATATTAACAAGATGTATTCTTCCACTTAATTAGACCTTCCTTCACTTTTCTCAATAATATTTTTGCAGCTTATCTGCATAGTTTTTACATTTTTTGTTAAATTGACTCTTTGCAATGAACTCATTTTTAATGATCATGTAAATGATAAATGCATTTTTAAAAAATTTTCTACGTGCTTGCTTTCGGTAAATAAAAATGCTATTGAATTAGGCATAGGCTCTCATACCTGAATACCCTGTTATATTTACTTCTTTTTTTTTTTTTTTTTTGAGACGGAGCCTCAAGCTATCCCCCTGGGATCACAGCTCATAGCAACCTCCAACTCCTGGGTTCAAGCGAGTCTCCTGCCTCCGCCTCGCAAGTAGCTGGGACCACAGGCGCTCGCCACAACGCCCGGCCATTTTTTGGTTGCAGCCATCATTGTTGTTTGGTGAGCCCGGGCTGGGGATTCGAACCCGCCACCTTAGGTTTACGTGGCTGGCGCCTTAGCCAATTGAGCCACAGGCGCTAAGCCCTGCTTGTGTATTTTCAAATAGAAATACTGTTTTCGAGCTCACTAATGCTTTCTTCTGCTTGGTCAATTCTGTTATTGAGAGAGACTCTTGATGCTTTTCTCAGTTTGTCAATTTAATTCTTTTTTTGAGACTCTCATTCTGTCACCTGGAATAGAGCACTGTGGCATCAGCTAAGCTCACAGCAACCTCAAATTCCTGGGTTCAAGTGATCCTCCTGCATGAGCCTCCTGAGTAGTTAGGACTACAGGCGCCCACCACAACACTCGGCTATTTTTTTCTTTTTCTTTTTCTTTTCTTTCTTTTTTTTTTTTTCTGAGACATAGTCTCACTTTGTCACCCTCAGGAGAATGTTGTGGCATCACAGCTCACAGCAACCTCAAACTCTTGGGCCTAAGTGATGTTCTTGCCTCAGCCTCCCAAGTAGCTAGGACTACAGGCACCCGCCACAACACCCAGCTATGTTTTCTTGCAGTTGTCATTGTTGTTTAGCGGGCCCAGGCCGGATTCAAACCCACCAGCCTCAGTGTATCTGGCTAGTGCTGTAACTACTGTGCTACAGGCACTGAGCTGTTTTTTCTATTTTTAGTAGAGACAGGGTCTTGCTCTTATGCAGGCTAGTCTCCAACTATTAAGCTCAAGCAATCCACCTGCCTCAGTCTCCCAGGTGCTAGGATTATAGGCATGGGCCACCACTCCCAGCCCTAGACATTACTTTTCAAAATTGAAATAATCGTTTTTGTCCTATTGATGTAGGCAGTACCAATAAAGACTCATTTTATATATGCTATTTGGTAATCTGCTTTGCCCAGAACACATAACGTTTCCATATAAAATTTAGGTCTATATCATTATATTTGCTTCCTGGTATGCTAGTGCATGGATTAAAATGAAATAGCTATGAGCATCTCCTTTGGTGTTGGATCACCATAAGTAAAATCCTGACTCCACTATGTACTAGCAGTGGGACCTTGAGCAAATTATTTCGTATCTCTCAGCCTTAGCTCCATTAACTGGGAAAGTAAGTTGATAACATCTACCATAAATGTGAAAATTAAATAAACTTAGAAGATCTGATCTGGCAACACTGGATATGCTCTCCTACCTGAACCAACCTGCTGGGGAGGAGCAAAGCCTGGCTCCCTGCAGCTGGCTGCTCTCCCTGTGGCCTAAGCCTGGCCAGTGTCCTCATTCACATGAGACCACTGGACTCATTTCCTGTAGGCACTGAGATTGTGATCTGTGGTTTCAAATAATAAATATTTGATGGAAACACAGCCTACTGCCCATGCAATAAACTATTGTCCACAAAAGCAAATGATCTTTCTGGTGGGACAAAGAAAATTTTTCCCAAAAAAAGGAAAAACAAAGAAGAAAAAAGAAATTGTTCCCCAAAAAAGGAAAAACAAAGTAGTCACAAATAAACTTTCAAATTCTAGGGCACCTAGTCCTAAGATTTTTTTTTTCATACTCTGTAAGAATTTTAACTCTTGTTTTCCCTGCCTGCTTCTACCACAAGAAGGATATTAGAAGTCTTAGAGGCTCAGCGCCTGTGGCTCAATCAGCTAAGGCGCCAGCCACGTACACCTAAGGTGGCAGTTTCGAATCCCCAGCCTCGGCCCGCCAAACAAAAATGATGGCTGCAACCAAAAAATGGCCAGGCGTTGTGGCGGGCGCCTGTGGTCCCAGCTACTTGGGAAGCGGAGGCAGGAGACTCGCTTGAGCCCAGGAGTTGGAGGTTGCTATGAGCCATGATGCCATGGCACTCTACCCAGGGGGATAGCTTGAGGCTCCGTCTCAAAAAAAAAAAGAAGTCTTAGAGTATTCATGATCTATGTACAAATGACTGAATTTAAAAAAAAAGAAGTCCTAGAGAAATGCATATACCTTGTCTCACATAAGGTTAGAAGGCTCTGACTCGGCGCCTGTGGCTCAAGGGCCCGCCAAACAACAATGATGGCTGCAACCAAAAAATGGCCAGGCGTCGTGGCGGGCGCCTGTGGTCCCAGCTACTTGGGAGGCGGAGGCAGGAGACTCGCTTGAGCCCAGGAGTTGGAGGTTGCTGTGAGCTGTGATGCCACGGCACTCTACCCAGGGGGACGGCTTGAGGCTCCGTCTCAAAAAAAAAGGTTAGAAGGCTCTGGATTCAAAGGAGAATTAATTACTCTCAGGGGCCCAATATCAGGAGCTATAACCAAGATGAACTTTGGAAATTCTATGATAGGATAAATAAGAAAAGGCAATGTTTTGCTCATCCTAAAGTCACAAGCTTTACAATATTAGGAAATGTGGTTGCTAATTAAGGCAAAAATTTGAGAGCCAAACTTACCAGTCAACTTTGAGAAGACAGTTACAGGTAAAACCAGCTATGTTTGCTCCTGCTAGTCTGCCACATTCCAAAACCTTAGCCTCATGAAGACACAGATAGGAGTTCTCCCACTAAAAGGTATGATTATTCTTGGGGATAAAATGGTAAAAGAGGATGTGAGGGATCAGGAGAATGTGGATAAAGCAGGCTTTGTGGTGTAAGTGCAAAAGGCATGGGCCCTAAAGCTAGGAAGACCTGGATCTGATTCCTAGGGTCATCATAATTCATCATCCCTGTGACTGACCCAGAGCAAGTTTCCTCAATCCATTTTCTTATCTGTAAAATGTAAATAGCACCTACTTGGCAAGGTTACTAGGGGACAATGGAATATTCAGTCTGTTCTGCTCTAAAGCATGTGTTTGTGACTCAAATTAGCTTCACATGACCAGCAGAAGAATGAAGCCATTATTGCACAGAAGTTACACTGGTTCCTACATAATTTTTCCAGAATGTTAATGTTTTGCACCAACAATAAACAGCATCTAAATGCTGACCACAGCAAGCTAAGGAGCAATTGTATATGATCCATTGTCCATCATATTCACTCCACATTCTCCTTTTGGCCACAGCTGTGTCATGGAAGTAACTGAAGTGAATTTCTCTCCATCATTTATGCAGTTGGAGGTTGCTGTGAGCTTTGATATTACAGCACTCTACCTAGGGTGACAAAATGAGACTCTGTCTCAAAAAAAGAAATTATATTTATTTTGAGCAATTAATGTTTTAGTATTTTATCTTAATTAGAAATGTTAGGTATGGTGGCTCACTCCTGTAATCCTAGCACTCTGGGAGACTGAGATGTGTGGATTGCTTGAGCTCAGGAGTTTGATACCAGCTTGACCCTTTCTCTACTAAAAATTAATAAAAACTAGCTGGGCGTTGCCCTTATCCTCATAAAGCAACACCTACATCCATTCTTTACATCCTTTGCATCAAGCTCCCTTCACCATTTTAAGCTAAATTTCTAAATTCATAGTTATCTCTTTATTCATTAGGAGGTTAGCATTTTTTTTTTTGGCTGGGGCTGGGTTTGAACCCGCCACCTCCGGCATATGGGGCCAGCGCCCTACTCCTTTGAGCCACAGAGTCTGCCCTAAGTGCTCCATTTTTAAAAGGAGGCTGGGGCAAGAAGATCACTTGAGCCCAGGAGTTTGAGATTACTATGAGCTATGATGACTCCATGGCACTCTACCCAGGGTGACAGAGTGAGACTCTATCTCAAAAATAAAAAACAAAAATTTTATAAGAAGACTAAATATATTTGGGTTAGTAAACATGGAAAAAGTATTCTATGAGGAAGCACATATTTCTAGGAATTATAAAACAATGAGTGATAATACAAGAAAGTTCACACTTGGCTGGGTGAGGTGGCTCATACCTATAATCCTAGAACTCTGGGAGGCCGAGGTGGGTGGATTGCCTGAGCTCACAAGTTTGAAACCCGCCTGAGCTAGAACAAGACCTCATCTCTAAAAATAGCCAGGTGTTGTGATAGGCACCTATAGCCCCAGTTACTTGGGAGACTGAAGTAAGAGAATCACTTGAGCCCAAGAGTTAAGAGGTTGCTGTGAGCTATGACACTAGAGCACTCTGCAGGGAGCGATAAAGTGAGACTCTATCTCAAAAAAAAAAAAAGAAAGTTTGCACTGCTTGCTAGTTTTTACTGGGAATTAAAGTTGCTAAGACTTCAAAAACAAAAAATTCTAATCAGGCTGGCCATAGTGGCTCATGCTTATAATCCTAGCACTTTGGTAGGCTGAGCAGAAGGATTGCTTGAGCCCAGAATTTGGAGACCAGCCTGGTGGTGGTGAGACCCTGTCTCTACAAAAAATCTGAAAAACATAGTTCATGCCTGTAGTCCCAGCTACTGGGAATGCTGAGGCAGGAGGATCACTAGAGCCCAAGAATTTGAGGTTACAGTGAGCTGTGATGCCAGGGCACTCTAAACCCAGCAACAAAGAAAGATCCTATCTTAAAAAAAAAAAAAGTGAACCAATATATGGTAATTAAAACTAAAAATAGAAAGGAAAACAACCTCATATGTGAGGAAAGTAATATGTGATTTTGGTAAGTAAAACTATGATGTATGAAAGGTTTCCAGATATAAGATCGGCTGACAAAAATACTTATGATATTTATTCTAAAAGTGCATAAATCTAATCATTAGGAAATATCAAACAAATCCAAATTAAGGGACATTCTAAAAACTAACTGGCCTGTTGTGGATGGCAGAAGATGTCTGTGTCTTGATCCTCAGAACCCATGAACAAATTAGGTTACATATTCATCCTTGTATCTGACTATAAATCTTTTTTTTTTTTTGAGACAGAGACTCAAGCTGTTGCCCTGGTAGAGTGCTATGGCATCACAGCTCACAGCAATCTCAAACTCTTGGGCTTAAGAGATTCTCATGCCTCAGCCTCCCAAGTAGCTGGGAGTACAGACACCCACCACAACACCTGGCTATTTTTTGGTTGCAGTTGTCATTGTTGTTTGGCAGACCTGGGCTGGATTCAAATCTGCCAGCTCCATTATATATGACTGGCACCCTAGCCACTGAGCTACAGGCACCGAGCTGACTATAAATCTTTTATACCAATTTTTACCTAATTGTAAACAGAAGCACAAAATAACGAGATAATTTCTAAGAATACAGTCTGTTATAAAGTTTTGCCTAGTGGGCGGTGCCTATGGCTCAAAGGAGTAGGGTGCCAGCCCCATATGCCAGAGGTGGTGGGGTCAAACCCAGCCCCAGCCAAAAACTGCAAAAAAAAAAATAAAAAAAAAAACTCACCATTAAATAAAGTTTTGCCTAGCTGTGTGTCTCTTCTGTTCCAAGAATCCTTCATGCTTAATACTAGAGTTTTCCAGGCAAATCCTCACCATTCATTGTATTTTAACTATGTTCATCACTGTCTCCTGTAACTATTCAGTTTCTCTATCTTGAAAACTTCAATTGTAATTTAATTTTAAATTCACTAAAAACTTCTTTAGGCTGGAGTCTGTGTGTGGTGACTTCTCTGAATCCTCATATATCTGAAAATGTCTTTCTTTTGTGCTAATAGTTGAATTGTGACCTTGCTGGGTTTGGGGATTTTTCTGTGACATAGTGTCATAACTCACAGCAACCTCAAACTCTTGGGCTCAAGAGATCCTCTTGCCTCAGCCTCCTAAGTAGCTGGGACTACAAGTCCCTGCCATGACACCTGCTTTTTTTTTTTTTTTTTTTTTTGACACAGAGTCTCACTTGTGGCCCTTGGTAGAGTGCCCCTGGTATCACATTTCACAGCAACTTCAAACTCTTGGGCTCAAGCAATTCTCTTGCCTCACCTCTCAAGTAGGTGCAACTACAGGTGCCTGCCACAACAGCAGGCTATTTTTAGAGACAAGGTCTCACTCTTCCTCAGGCTGGTCTAGAACCTGTGAGCTAAGGCATCTACCCACCTCGGCCTCACAGGGATTACAGGCATGAGCCACCTCATCTGGCCTGATTTGGGGATTATTAAATCACACAGCCTCTTTCCCTCAAAAGTCTACAGACACTATTCAACTCTTTTGTCATTTATTGTTGTAAATAAAATATCCAATTTTTTTTCCTTTAAAGGTAATGTGTTCTCTGTTTGTGAGAGAAGTTTATGAAGTTTTCTCCTTATCCATGAAGTTGAGCACTGTCAATAGAAGTCTTTCTTTCTTTTTTTTTTTTTTTTTTTTTTTTTTTGTTTAATCATGCCCAGACTTATTTCATCCCTTTCAATCTGGGGACTCACTTCCCCCCACCCCACCCCGAGAAGTTTTCATCTCTAATCTCTCTTTTCCTTTTCTTTTAATTATTTATATTCATATGTGTTTTTCACATGTAGGCCTGAGGACCAGAACTTGCTTGGGCTTTTCAGTGATAAAAAAGCCCATAATCAACTAAACATAGCTGCATTTTTTATTTGTTTTAATTATTATTTCTCCATCCATTGCTATTTTCCTTAGTTATCCTCTATGACTCCTTCTATTTGCATGTTCAGCCTCCTAGATCTATCCTCTGAGTCAACTACAACATCTATCAAATTCTCACTCTGTTCTAGGCACTGTTTTGAGCATTGCATAGCCTAATGAACAGCTCTGTCAGTGACGTACCATTATTATCACTATTTCACAGATGGAGCTAATAATACTGACCCAAAGGTCAAAAATTATTGGGGACACCTTAAAGATATTTGTATTAAGGCCAGGTGCAGTGGCTCATGCCTATAATCCTAGCACTCTGGGAGGCCAAGGCAGGTGGATTGCCTAAGCTCAGGAGATTGATACTAGACTGAGCTACAGAGAGACTCTGTCTCTAAAAATAGCCAGCCCCATAGTTGCAGTTACTTGAGAGGCTGAGGCAAGAGGATTACTTGTGCCCAAGAGTTTGAGGTTGCTGTGAGTTATAATGCCACAGTACTCTACTAAGGGCAACAAAGTGAGACTCTGGCTCCAAAAAAAAAAAAAAAAAAAGATATTTACATAAGTTATCTGCTCCTTCAAAACAAATGACAACAAAACTTAAAGGCTTGGGGGGCACCTCTGGCTCAGTGAATAGATTCAAACTCAACCCCAGCCAAACTGCAACAAAAATAAAAATAAAGAAATAACTGGGCATTGTGGCAGGCGTCTATAGTCCCAGCTACTCAGGAGGCTGAGGCAAGAGAATCGCCTAAGCCCAGGAGTTGGAGGTTGCTGTGAACTATTACACCATAGCACTCTACCAAGGGCAACAACAACTCTGTCTCAAAAAAAAAAAAGAAAAAAAACTTACATGGCGCCTGTGGCTCAAAGGAGTAGGGTGCCAGCCCCAAACACAGGAGGTGGTGGGTTCAAACCCAGCCCCAGTCAAAAACTGCAAAGAAAAAAAAAAAACTTAAAGGCTTAAAATGACAAACACTGGCCAAGCACAGCGGCTCATGACTGTAATCCTAGCATTCTGGGAGGCTGAAATGTATGGATCACTTGAGCTCAGGAGTTCGAGCAAGAGCAAGGAGACCCTGTCTCTACTAAAAATAGAAAAACTAGCCAGGCATTGTGGTGGGTAGTCCCAGCTACTAGGGAGGCTGAAGCAAAAGGACAACTTAAGCTCAGGAGTTTGAGGTTGCTGTGAGCTACAATACCATGGCACAATACCCAGGGCAAAAAAACAAACCAAAAAAAAAAAAAAGAAAAAACCCATCCCAAAATGACACACATTTATTATCCCCTAGTTTTTGTGAGTCTTGAATTCTGGAGCTTCCTAGCTGGCAGTCCTGGCTTGGGGTAGACTGCTTCCAAGGTGGCTACTCCCATGGCTGGCGGCAGGAAGATTCAGTTCTTTAACACTTAGACCTCTCCATGGGATTGCTTGACCGTCGCTGTGATGTTGCAACAGCAAGACTGGCCATAGCAAGTGATCGAAGAAGGAACAAGGTGAAGCCACGTTTTCTATGGTCTAGCCTCAGAATTCACACACCATTATTTGTGGCACTTTTATTCATTAGAAGTAAGTCACTAAATACAGCCCACACTCAACCAGAAGGAAATTAGGTTGCAGCTCTTGAAAGAAGGAGTATTAAAAAAAAAAATGCTTGGGACCATAAGTGTTTCAGATTTCAGCTTTTTTTAGATTTTTAGAATATTTGCATAATCATAATGAGGTATCTTGGGAATACAACCCCAATCTAAATATGAAATTCATTTATGTTTCATATACACCTTAGGCACATAGCCTAATGTTAATTTTATAGAATATTTTTAATAATATGTATGACACAAGGTCAATTTTCTACTGTGGCATCATGTCAGCACTCAAAAAGTTTGGGACTTTGGAGCATTTTGGATTTCAGATTTTCATATTAAAGATGTTCAACCAGTACCACAAATACCATCCCATAGTTCTGTTACACAGATCAGCAGATTTCCCCCTGGTTCCCATTGATTCTGTGCATTTGCTTGGTATTTTCTTTCTTTGAATTACATCCTTCTAAAAAATTCTCTGGCCTTTTTACCGTAAGTCATTTCTGTGGCTTTCAACAAACAAAAACAAAATCACCTTTGACCCAGTCACTGCATTTCTGGAGTTCTCTTATCTTAGCCCAGATACCCTATAAAATAGAACCCGAGGTGTGCTGTCCGTGCTAAATCTTTCTGGGAAAAACAATGCCAGGGCAGCAAGAGTGAGGGAGAAAGAGAAGTGAAGAAAGAGAAAAGAAAGTAAATACAAGATGGTGCATCACTAAATGGGCCACAATTTCACAGGAAAGGCAGCCACCTTGGCCATGTAGATCCCCACGCCAATAGTTTGTCCAGAATTCCACACCCTGAACACAGCCTGGTAGTGTTGGGAGACAAGGCATGGGACAGGGCTTTCTACTGAACAAGAGCCTGGGGGACAGGAGCAGGGTAGGTGAGCAAATCTAGGGAGGCACATCAACTGAGTCGGACACAACCCATCCCCTGCATCATTCAAATCAGTTCATACCCTGGTATGACATGTAGTACTCATATCCATATTAGAAAAGGGGACACTGCTAGTCCATGGCATATAGTGGCAATACAGTTACTTCAATTAATACCTGTAATTGGCTATAATCAAGGGCCTACAAAAGGCTTTGGAAGACCAAGAAGCTATAGTAATATTACAGATGTTATGATAGAAATAAAGAATAAAAAGGCTGTGGGATGGGCTGGCTTCATCTGAGTGAGCCAGAGAACTTAATGAAAGAACATGAAAAGGTCATGGTTTTAATTTCTCAGCTTACTACATGGGTAGAAATCCAGCAAACATGGGTGCCTTGTCAGAATCCCTGGCTTCTTGTAATACAAAGTCTGAATTTCTGAAAACCAGAATCTTTTCCTGTGGTTGACCAAATTACATCTAAGTAAACTCATAGCCTTGCATTATAGAATTAGTTATAACGTTGGCTTTTTAATACATTTTTCAATTTGTTACTTAGTTAATATAAATTTCCAATATATGATCAAGGAAGAGCGCGAAGAACATAGTCCCACTCTACTACAAATTGTGCATTCTAGTTTCCCACATTTGGGGAAATTGCAGAGGTCAGCACATCCGGAGTGCAATGGGTAAGCCTTATCCTGAGAAAACCACCTTCGTGATCATGGTATCTCCCCTACCAGGTAAGTATTATAATGTTGACTTTTTAAAAAAGGCTTGGACTCTGAAAATTGGGGCATTTGGGTAGATTACGAGCCCTGCTATTACCTGCTTCTCTCCCTGGGGGAGGGCTGACAGCTAAGTAAGCAATCCTGCCTTCCAGGACATATCATACGTAGAACACCAGGGGGCAGAAACTCCCCACAGATGATGGACTCTGGTACAAAAAGAACTAAGCTGAGCAGGAAATTGGCCCCTCTTCCTCTTAAGGCTTGCAATGCAAAGATGCACATGGCTTTTGTCACAGGGAGATCTGGGCTTAAATCTCAGCTCTACCACTTACTATCTCTGCCCCTGAGCCAGTGACTTCATCTCTGCAAACCATGGCTTCCTTCTCTAGAAAAATAAGGAACAAAAATAGTACCTACCCCATAGAAAAAAAATTATTGTCCAAATATTACTTGTTCTTAGGCATCATAATAATTTTTTTTTTGGAGACAGAACCTCAAGCTATCCCCCTGGGTAGAGTGCCATGGCATCACAGCTCACAGCAACCTCCAACTCCTGGGCTCAAGCGAGTCTCCTGCCTCTGCCTCCCAAGTAGCTGGGACCACAGGCACCCGCCACAACGCCTGGCCATTTTTTGTTTGCAGCCATCATTGTTGTTTGGTGGCCCGGGCTGGGGATTTGAACTCGCCACCTTAGGTGTAGGTGGCTGGCGCCTTAGCCGCTTGAGCCACAGGGGCCAAGCCGTTTCTTATGTTCTTAATTGTTATGTTCATGATTTCCCCCAGATGCTCGCTGCACCATCCCACTTCCCTCTTAGCACCCTTTCAAATAGGATATACTCTCTCTATCATATTCCATTCATTAGAATCACGCTCCTCCTCCCCATTTTGGTGATATTGACCTGGGAGGATTTGTAAGCCCGCCCTGTGGTCAGTCTCAAGAACAGCTTTCGCATTGCATCCTGCCTCCTGTAATTTGACACGATGCCCTGACTGGCC
>CAUYQV010186670.1:0-78800 GCA_963574575.1 Galagoides demidoff | reverse complement strand
AAATGGCCAGGCATTGTGGTGGGCGCCTGTGGTCCCAGCTACTTGGGAGGCAGAGGCAGGAGACTCGCTTGAGCCCAGGAGTTGGAGGTTGCTATGAGCTGTGATGTCATGGCACTCTACCCAGGGGGATAGCTTGAGGCTCCGGCTCCGTCTCAAAAAAAAAAAAAAAAAAAAAAAAGAGATCTGGTGAGAGCTTTGGGATCCTAATAATGTGGGGAAAATGTGTTGGCAAAGTGGCTATTCCCTGATTGTGGACAAGGAGATCAAAAGGACAGGTCTGGGATTCCTCTATAACTGGAGAGTAGTTTCAAACTCCCAATATTATACAGTCAAAACAGCATGTGTGTTCTATGTCTCCTAACACCACAGCACCACAGATGTCAGACAAATATTGCCATATATATCTATTCTATATATATTCACGTATTTTTTCTCTCTTTTTTCTTTTTTCCCCATTTTATTCTTAGTTTTTTTTTCTTTTTCTTTTTTTTTTTTTTGTTACTTTCCCTTTTTTTGATTCTTTGTTTGTCTTCATTTGCTTTGGGTATATTTCTATTTTTTCATTTTTACTTTCTTCAATAGCAAGGGGTTCTCCATTTGGTTATGATTTCTCAGCCCCTTTTATTCATTTTTTATTTCTCTCCTTTTTACTCTCCTTTAGTAGAGATTTTTCTACTTTATTCATCTTATCCACATAAATTTCCCATACAACAAGTAACATATTCCTGATGATTACAAAATTGGTCTGGCTAAGGGGTCACGACATTGGCATGGCTCATGAAGGCCATGAGTTCGTAGTCTAGAGTGTTCTTCTAGCTTTCACCTATGGAAAGACAGTAATGGTATGCTCCCACTGTGACATATGGATTTTTTTTTCTATATTTGATGGAGGTGGGGTCTTGTTTTTGCCCACGCTGGTGAGGAGATCTTGACCTCAAGGAAATCATCCAGCCTCTTTCTCCAAAGTCCTGGAGTTACAGGCATGGGCCAAAACCCTGCAGAATACCACAATTTCTCCTTTCTCTACCTTTCCCTTTTTCTCATCTTCTTCTCTCCTTTTCATCAACTCTTTCCTTTCATCCACATTCTTTTATTTTTCTACATCTTTTTTCTCTTTCAACTTTCTTGTTCTTTGCCCTTCTTTTCCTTTTGTCTGATACCTAAAGGCCAGTTCAACACCCAAGCTCAAAGACAAGGTAATTTAAAGTGAAAGAACTAGTGAGAGAAAAGAGGGGAACAAAGTGAACAAGGAGAAAACATGAAGGAAGAGAAACCTATAGAAAAATTCTGGCACTATGAAAACCTAGAACGGAATAACCCTTCCCAGGGATCATGAGGTAGCCACTGAAGAGGATTTCACTTATAGGGATGTAACAGAAATAAAAGCAAGGCAATTTAAAATATGGATGGCAAAGGTAATGAAGGGAATTTATGAGAAAGTGGAAAAACAAAACCAAAAAATGGAGAAAAGAAATGAAGAATCTAAAAAGGAGCTGAAGGAATTGAAAGAGTCAGTCAGGGAACTAAAAGATGCAGTAGAGAGTATCAATAACAGATTAGATCATGAAGAAGAAGGAATTTCAGAACTTGAGTATAAAACTCTTGAGCTAACATAGGTAGTTAAAGAGGGAAAAAGGAAAGGAGAGAAAGCAGAACAGGTGCTCAGAGAAGTATGGAACATCTTGAAGTATTCAAATATACAAATTATAGGGATCTCTGAAGGAGAAGAATGTCCCAAAGAAATGGAGCCCCTACTAGAGCATATCATAAATGAAAATTTCCTGTTTCACTGAAGATTCTGATATACTCCTTTCAGAGGAATATTGAATCCTAGGTTATCTCCATATGAATAGAGCATCTGAAAGACACATTGTATGAACCTGCCTTTGGACAGGCAAAATGAAATGGAAAATTCTTCAAGTAACCAGGAGAAAGGGTCAATTGACCTACACAGGCAGGTCTATCAGGGTGTCAGCAGACTTTTCAGATGAAACTATCCAAACCAGAAGAGAATTGTCATCTACCTTTAATCTTCTTAAACAAAACAATTTTCAGCTCAGAATTCTGTTTAGCTAAGCTTCAGAACTGATGGAGAAATAAAATCTTTTACTGATATTTATTGAAGAAATTCACTTTAAAAAGACCATCTCTAAAAGAAAAACTTAGATTTATTCTCCACCCTATCATAGTGGACCACAAGGAAAGTAAATATCCACAAACTAAAGACCAAAACCTAGCTTCCATAGTGATGCAAAGTATAAAACTAAAGAATGGACTTTCACAAAATAAGGTGACTTGAATTCAACAACACTTATCTATTCTCTCAATAAATGTAAATTTAGAACTCATTCCAAAATATTGAGAAGGAAGGAACTTTCTCCAGTATGTTCTGTGAAGCAAACATCACCTTGACCCATAAATCAGGAAAGGACCCAACTAAAAAGGGGAACCACAGACAAATTTCATTAATGCATATGGACACAAAAATACTCAACAAAATCTTAGCCAAAAGACTACAGCTACACATTAAAAAATTATATGTCACGATAAGTAAGCTTTATCCCAGAGATGCAAAGCTGACTTAACATACTGAAATCCATGAAGTAATTCACCATATTAATAGAAGCAAAAACAAAGACCATACAGTACTCTCAATAGAAGGAAAAAAAGTATTTAATAAAATTAACATTCTTTTCTAATAAGAACACTCATGTAAATAGGTATAGGTAGCACATTTCTTAAACTGATTGAAGCTATTTACAACAAACCCAAAGCTAATATCATGCTGAATGGAGTAAAACTGAAAACTTTTCCACCTAAAACTTGAAGTAGACAAGGATGACCTTTATCACCACTACTATTCAACATGGTTCTGGAAGTTCTAATCAATGTGATCGGGAAAGATAAGTATACAAAGGGCATCTAAAAGGAGGTCAAACTCTCCCTCTTTGCTGATGATATAGTCTTATACTTAGATAACATCAGAGACGCAGCCACAAGACTCCTATAAGTGATCAAGAAACACAGTAATGTTTCAGGATATAAAATCAATGTTCAGAAATCAGTAGTCTTTCTATGTGTCAGTAACAGCCAAGTTTTAAGCTAATCAAACACACAATTCCCTTCATAGTAGCTTTAAGGGTAAAGAAATACTTGTTCATATACCTAACAAAAGAAGTGAAGGACCTCTGCAAAGAGAATTATGAAACGTCAAGAAAAGAAATAGCAGAAGACATTAACAAATGGAAGAACAAACCATGCTCTTAGTTGGGAAGAATCAATATTGTTAAAATGCCTATATTACCCCCGAGCAATCTATAGATTCAATGCAATTTCCACTAAAACACCAACATCATACTTTGAAAAAATGGAAAAAATAGTTCTTGGTTTCATGTGGAATCAGAAAAAACCTTGTATACATAAGGCAATTCTTAGCAATGAAAACAAAGTCAGAGGCAAACCCCTGCCAGACTGTATGCTATATAACAAGTCCACAGTAATCAAAACATCATGGTATTGGCACAAAAATAGAGGCATAGACACATGGAACGAATAGAAAACCAAGAGATGAAACCAGTCTCTTATAGACATCTGATCTTTGATAAACCAAAAAAAGCATACACTAGGGATAAGAATCCCTATTTTATAAATGATGCTGGGAGAACTGGATAATCACATCTAAAAGACTAAAACTGGATGCATACATTTCACCAGTTACAAAAATTGATTCAAAATTAACAAAAGATTTAAATCTAAGGCATGAAACTAAAAATCCTAGAAGAAAAGTGTGAGAAAAAATGTTGAGGATGTTGTCCTGGGGAAAGATTATTTGAAAAAGACTTCCATGGCAATTGCAACAACAAAAATAAACAAATGGGATGTAATTAAACTGAAAAGCTTCTGCACAGCTAAGGGCACAACAATTAAATCAAATATGCAACCTCAGAATAAGAAAAGATGTTTGCATATTATGAAATTGACAAAGGATAGATAACTAGAATCTACAGTGAGCTCGAATTAATCAACAACAAAAAAGAGCAGACAATCCCATCTATCACTAGGGAAGAGATAGAACCTTCTCTGATGAAGACAGACTGGTGGCTAACAAATATATGACAAAATGCTCAGTGTCCCTCATTGTCAGAGAAATGCAAATCAAAACCAACCTGAGATATCCCTTAACCCATTGAGAATAACCAATATCACAAAGTCCCAAAGTTGCAGATGGTGCTGCAGTTGTGGATAGAGGGTCACACTTTTACACTGTTGGTGGAAATGCAAACTAATATAACCTTTCTGGACAGATGTATGGAGAATTCTAAAAGTACTCAAATTAGACCTTTCATTTGATCCCATTATCCCATTAATAGGCATCTTCTCAAAAGGAAAAAATATAAATATTTATTTTATATATATAGATATATAATCATAAGGACATTTGCGCTAGATTATTCATCATAGCTCAATTTATAACAAGTAAGATGTGGAAACAACCTAAATGCCCTAACAATGGATGGATTAACAAGCTATGGTATATTTATACCATGTAATACTACACAGTCACAAAAAGATGGAGACTTTACATCTTTTGAGTTGAAACACATTATTCTTAGTAAAATATCACAAGAATGAAAAGCAAGAATCTGATGCACTCAATACTAAAATGAAGACAATCGATAATCTAATACATGCCCACATAAGAGAACAACTCAATCAATTCAAGTTGGAAGGGGGGACAAGAAATGAAGGAGGAGGAGGGAGAAGGGAGGAGAGGAAAGAACTGGTGTGCTCCCACTTAATGAACAATATGTAAGGGTATTGACATACCTTTTCAAATTGGGACACTATTACAAGAGGGAGTATACCTAATATATGCAAATATTGTGACCTTGTTGTTTATACTCTTGCATTAACACGAAATAAAAAAAAAATACTCATCATGATGACAAAAATCCAGAAATGTAGCAAATGGAGAAAATAGAGGCTGATAATCCTTTTCTTCATCAACTTTAGCCATGTTCCTGAACTTTCATCTAGTGTACTTTTTTGTAAAATCCAGATTTGCTAGGAACTTTTAAGTCAGTTTTGCAATCCTCATTCCCCATTCTCTGTCTTCCACCATCATTCAAGTGACATCTGGCAATCCTGGCCTGCCTTCAGTAAGAATTCTTTTAGGTCAGTTTAACCAGAATCCCTTTTTACCCATGCAACACCTTCAATTCTAGCATTTGGTGCCATTACTTGGTGACTACTCCTTTACCAGAGAACCTGCACAAAGTATCTTCTTTCCATTGCTGGCTCTTCATCCACTACCAGAACACCACTGCTTCTCTTCCAGTATTCTGTTCTGGTAAGTGACTTTAACCTTCCCTTCCAGGATTTCTGATTTTCTGTAAGGTTTTCTCCAAAGTCCTAGTGGTAGGACAAATTCCTCTCTGCCCAGCTGTAGGCCCCACTCTCAGACTTTCTCTAGTTTCTGGGACTCCTGAAATAGAGAAGACAGTCTCTCCTCTCCATGAAATCAAAGTGAAATTGAGAATTCCTTCTCTGTGAGAGTAGCAGATGCTGAAGGCATTGTTCATGTTCATGTTTCTTTTTCCATCTCTTATTTCTGTGTCTCAGAAAAGCACTGAAGCTCCCTTTCTTCTGAAACCACTTCCTTCATCAAAGAATTTGAATTTGTTACCCAGTCTTATAATTTGACCCGGAGAAATCTTTACCTCATCCATTCTACTTGCTTCTTTCCAGAAGAAAAGAAAAGGGTCTGGCTAGCTTCCCACAAATTGGGGGCTCATCTGGGATCACCCCTTTGGGTAGTTGGCATCGTTTGGCAGTCTTTTACTGATAGAGCAGATCTACAGTTCTTTTGGACTGAGTGCCATCCCTACTAGTGAGATACTGTTGACTCATGATACTTGGACCAGTTTACAGTAGAAAAATGGTTTCTGGAACTGGAAGATGTCCTTGGCAACCCTATATTCCTCTTCCTGATTGATTGGTGAGTCTTGGTCAGCTTTCCCTATATTGTAAGAAACATCTCAGGTGAATTTTTCTCCATTAGTTGGTTGCGAGGGGGTATTTTGATTTGTTTATTTGATTTGACTCACCTTGAAAGGCCTTTTGCCACATCTATGTGCATGTGTGTGTGTGCATATGTGTGTGTGATGACTTTCTATGTTAGAGTCACAGGACTGTGTAACAACACTGAGAGCATGTGTTCTGTGATCTTGCTGAGATTCACTGTGGAAGGGGTATGTCAGACACCACTGGGGGAGGGAAGCACCTAGATTCATCCTGTGGTGCTGTGTTTGTGCCTATCGTACTATTTTATTTTACTCATTTATAGTTATGAAAAGATCAGAAGTAAAAAGAACATGTAACTCTTTCATGGCTAGCTTTAAAAATTCTTTTGACATAATTGAGGAACCACTATCTGATGTAGAACAAAGATGAAAGCTTTTTGAACACTGCTACAGTATGAATAATTCCAGAGGCTAGTTTGCCTTCTGGCCTAATGGTTAAACCTCTGTTGTTTCATCTCAGTGTCCTAGGTTCAAGCCTCAGGCAGGGAATGAGCTTGTTCTGGTGTGGTATTTGTATAACTAAAGGCAGTTTTGTTGATTCTCTTTCCTTCAGTGGATAGCTTTTAATATCCTGTACTTTCTGGGCTTTTAGAAATTTTTGTATAAATATTCAACTGATATGTTGAGACCATAGAAAATCCGGACAGAAAAGTGGGACAAATTCACTCTTTAGCTGGTAAAACTCTCCTTTCTTATAGTTGAGCAGCTTTTGTGACTTTTGCTTTATTTTATAGAAACCGCTTTTATAACCTTTTTGAACATACCTCTTGCTTCCTTAAGTTACAAACTGTATTAAGGCTTATCAGTTTTATTTAGAAAGGTACTTTAATTAAAATGTCTGGAAGTGAAAATATCAGCTGTTTGTCCTGATGGGATCAGCTCTGTTTACTCCCATCCTTTGCTACTTCTTCCCCTTTGTTGATTACCCAATTCTGAACTGTACTCTTTGTGAATCTCCATTAACCATGTGGCAGTGCCAGAGGCTCTCTGAACTTGCTCAGATTCAGCTGCTCAATTTGCAGATCATTCTTTGCTAAATTTAATTTGTTAGAAGTAGGTGCTGAAGAAGTCCCCCCAAAACACCATATGGAAAAACAAGGTACCTTTCAGATTGTGCCTGTTACTAGGGATTGTGTGTAAGTCAGCTCTCAGATTCTGAAAAATATGTGAGTTCACTTGAGCAAATTTGTGATTCTAGCTGATTTGAAATTACAAAAGAAACTGGATTGAATCTGGAATCATATTAAATCTGGGTATAAGGATCAGATTGGATCTGATTATTAACCTATTTGGCAATCCTCTTACCCCAACCTCCCAAGGGGCTGGAATTGCAGGCATGAGCCACTATTTTTGGCCCTTAATTAGAAATCTTAAAATGTTTCCATGAAAGAAATTTATAACTATAAAAAAATTTCTGTTTATAAGAATGAAACAGAAACAGACTGGAAACAGACTGAAATAGTCTGAGAGGGAAGACTAAGTCACTAAAACCTCTTTCCATTGTTGCAAATCTATATGACGAGTCTCACCTTTGTATAGAGTAATTTTCCTGAGAAAGAGCCTTACATACAACTTTTTCCCCTTTGGAATGATGATACAATATTTAGGACTCCAGTTTTAGCTCTGGGCTTTTTAAATATAACTTTTCTGCTTTATTTCACAGAGAAGTCATCTTTTTTAAAAAAGGCAAATAATTTACTAGCTAACAATTGCTTAGGACAATAAAATTGGTAAATAAAAGATTGATAATCTAAATTATATAGTAAAGCTGGCAAATGTAAATTCTGCTACTGTCTGTTTGTCTATATGTTCATATGTCTGTACATATCATGTGTTTGTTACATTTCACTTCCAGAATTTGGAAAAGAGCTCTAATTAACTGGCTTTAAGAAACAAAAGCAAGGCTCAGCACTCATAGCATAGTGGTTATGGTACCAGCTTCATACACCAAGGCTAGTAGATTCAAACCCAGCCTGGGCCAGCCGAAGAACAATGACAATTGCAATGAAAAATAGCTGGGCATCATGGCGAGTGCTTGTAGGCTAAACTACTTGGGAGGCTGAGACAAGAGAAGTTGCTGTGAGCTGTGACTCAATAGCACTCTGTCCCCCCAAAAAAGCAAGTACTTTAATCAAATATTTTATCTGGAAAATATTATAAAATTTGGATGCCTTTTTAAACATGATTATGGTAAACTCTGACAAATGAATCAGTTTCAAAATTGTTATTTAAATTCAGATGGTTTAAGATCATAAAACTGCTGCTTCTGTAATATTTCTAAATTTTGCTGGATTTGACTGAGCTTATATTCTTAGCTTTTGAGCCTATCAATTCCAAGGTCTTGATACATAGCCATGGTGAGGCTTGGGGACATGTTCTCAGTGCCTGGAGCAGTAGCTTACAAGGCACAATCTAGACCTGTCTCACTTTTGCCCCCTGGCTATTCCAGGAGGAATTTAATTCTCCAGTCATCCTGTTTACTGTCGGGAACTCTGCACTTTTACACCTGTTTTGTAGTCTTGAATTCTGCACCCCAAATTACATGGCTAAAATGGGGATCTTTCAAAATGACTAAGGGAGTCTACCTAAAAAACAAAAGTAAAACACAGGCAAGAAAACTAAACAGCCAAAATGGGAAAGTTATTTCCAATAGTTCTTAGATAGTAGTAAGAGAGAAGGGATTATTTTACCTCCCTGTTGGATGCCAACAAACAACTTAAGGAGGATAACAGAGAATTCTGGAATACCTATTCTCCTTTAAAGAAATCTTTAAAAGTGTTTACTTCCCCTTTGGTGCCTCTGCCTACCACCACACTTTATCTTGACTTTCCTGAACTTCCCAGGCCAAATCTATTCCCTTTTTCCCACCTATGTTCCAATCCACCATCTTTCCCTCCTGGTCTGTGTTTAATCAACAGACTAGCAAAGAATTTAGCCTTGAAACCCTAATCTGCTACCAACTCTCTGCTGGCTCAAGAAATGGACTTCCATCCAGAAGTTTCAGGAAGAGAGTACACTAAGGAGGCCTTTTCTCCTGATTGCCTCATTTTGGAAAGAACTGGTAAACGTTTAGGAAATCCCATTTATTGTTTATCAACCCTAGTGAAAGGCTGATTTAACCTGTGGGCATGGTTAAATAATTTCTTGGCCCCCAGAAAAATCAACTGGATTCACCCAAGAATTTGAATTTAATCTTAGAAGACATGACCCAGGTCATTTAGACCTTTTGTCCATATGTTGGTGGCAGAATTCAAAGCTAAAAAGAGGATTGAAAATGCACAGTGATCTTACTTTTTAGCAAATTTAACACCTAAGGGTCCAATAGAAGTACACAGCCAGTCAAAAACCAAGAAGACAGATGCAAAGATGCATGAGAGTGAGCAATTGCCCCGTTAAACACCATCCCTTTAGTGTTCCAAAGGACAGTACTTTGCAATAAAGTCTAGCAATGCCATCAGAACCCAGATGAATCAGTTTTGCATTATTTCATGCA
The DNA here is from genome assembly GCA_963574575.1 of Galagoides demidoff. NCBI lineage: Eukaryota > Metazoa > Chordata > Mammalia > Primates > Galagidae > Galagoides > Galagoides demidoff. The sequence continues at coordinate 69,224 of CAUYQV010186670.1, read as the reverse complement.
CTATGGAAAGTTGTTCAAACAGGATGCAGGATGTCAGCTGATTGCCTTGAAAATAATAAAAATGATGCCCAGATTTCTTAAATTGGCTAGGTGATGGATGACTCAGCTATTCTTGTAAAATGCCACATAACAAATTGGGCCACAGTCAGAACTAACAAACTGGTTAACTTGGCTGACCAATTATCCAATTGGTCAAACCAAACCTTTAGCTCCCTCTCCCAAATTTAAACCTTTTAGGGTCAAGAGTTCTTTCTTCCTTTCCTGCTACAACAATAAAAAAAAAAAAAAAAGGCACACATTAGATGAGGATGTTCAAACACAAAAACAACAGCAAAAAGTTAAAACCCAGAAAGGGGTGGTCTGAGGAAATTGAAGAGGTTTACCCCTCCCAAACTCTATGTTGACAAACAGGTTTGGAAAGGTTGAAATAACAGTGAATAATGAGCTTTCAACTGCCTTAATTGACTCAGGAGTTTGATCCATCATAAATACCATCTTTTTGAGAAACACCATTTTGAGTAATGAAAAGTTAATATGGATGGAATTACTGTCAGAAAACTATCTCAGGTTTCAAATCCAAACCTAACACTTACCATTTTGGAGGTTTTGACCTATCTCCCCCCAAAAGTCATGAATGTGACACATTCAGTGACTCCTTTGAGTTTCTTCCATGTCCTGGGGCTCCTGCCAATCTTTTAGGCCCCAAATATCCTCAACATCTATAATGTCCATATCTTCTTTTCATCAAAAGCCATGTTTTACCTGAAAGTAGAATCTTAGAACCAGGAAGAACAAATTAAAATTACCCTGATAACATAACCAATTCAGTGCTAAAAGTATAAGAGAGCCATCTTGTGACTGGGAAAATGAACCAGCAGTATAAAAATGGGAACTTAGAAAGAACAAGGAGGATATGGAACAAAGAACCAAACCTTTGCAACATCCCTGTCTTCCCTGTAAATTTTGGAGATAGAATAATAAAAACTAAAAGCATGGCATCCAATTAGTGAGGGAATACTTAAAAGAAGTTAAAGTTCTCTAAGCTCCTTTACAATGATGCTAACTTAGATTTTGCTACTTTAAATATGCATGTAAACTATCTAGATTAGCAATTAAAAGTGTAAAAATAGTGGATATAACTTCTAAATTAGTAGAGGGTAAATGCCAAAAGAAGGTAATAAAGGAAAAGGAATAAGAGGTTGGAAGTTAGAAAATGGTGATTGTATAGTTTGGTACCAGAAAGAATGCAGAAAGGCTGGAGACAGCCTTACTCTTCACCCATTTTCCTTGTGGGATTTCTGCTTCTGGAAGTTACACTCCAGAAAGAAATGCAAAATAGAAATCCACAAACATGTACATAACTGCCTGATTTTTATTATTGTGGTTTCTTTCTAACATGGTCTTTCAGAGCTCTTTGTTGAGAGTGGTCATAGGCCAAAATAGTCATTCTCTAAAAGAGCCCTGACCAGGAGAACAGTTAATGTGGAGTGTGTTGGTTAGGTGAGAATGAGAAGGTGAAAGTAAAATGTAGGGAGAAGAACTTCATTACTTACGTATCCCAGAGAAATTAGCAGTGCTGACTGGGTTGATGGGAAGTTTAGAAGCAGCAGGAAGGTTAACCAGTGGATGGGGAGAGAAAAAGAGCATGAGAGAAAAGACCTATGGCACAGCCTTTGTTAAGATCCACCAGTGGTTTATCTCTTAGGTTTTCCCCTGGGAGTTGTAGATCTGCTAAAGAACTTATTTACATGATTCTGGTGTTACCATTAGGTTTTATTATGGTTAACAGGGATAGGTGTTTTGGCTTTGGGGTTAGTGGGGTTTAGAATGTAAACAACCAAACAGGTGGAGGTTGCTGGGTTAGGTGTAGGTGAGGAGGTGGGTGGGTGAGGGAGTTAACTTGACTGACAGTGATGGGGTGTGACTGGGTTTCAAATAACTAATGCCAGACCTTAAAATGAACACCGAGGCAGCAAATGTGTTGAACAAATGTGTGACATTGCCTCAACTTATTGTGATCTTATTTATTTCTTAACCTCTAAAAATAATCAGACCAGGGATTTCAAGACATCTGAAGCAGAAAATGTGTGCTAAGAATTGAAAGCCAATAGTTTGCTGTAGAAAGTTGTAGAGATTTCTAAACATACCAGCATGCACAAACATACAGTAGTCCCTCCTTATCCAAGGGTTTGCTTTCAGCAGTTTTAATTCCCTACAGTCAACCATACTCCAAAAACATTTAATTGGAAATTCCAGAATAATATATTTAAATTGCATGCCATTCTGAGCAGTGTGATGAAATGTCTTGTTAATCATTGCTGTCTTACCTGGGACATGAACCATCATCTCTTTGTCTAGCATATCCACACTGTCTATTACCAACAAGTTAATTCTTTAGCAGCTTCCTGGGTTATCAGATCTCCTGCCACAGTATCACAGTGCTTATATTCACTTATCCCTTATTTACTTACTCATGGTCTCAATATGCAAAAATAGGGATGCTGGAACAGTGTCATAATTGTTCTATCTTATTATTAGTTATTGTTGTGAATCTTCTACTGTTCATAATTTGTAAACTAAATTTAATCATAGGTATGGATGTATAGGAAAAAACATAGTATATATGGGGTTTGACATTTTCAATGGTTTTAGGCATCCAAAGAGTGTCTTGGAATGCACACCTAAGGATAATGGGTGGACTGTTGGGTTGATCAAAATAGCTAAATATAGGCGAAATGCCTATATGCTTCTGGCCAAAAATGCCATTTAAGAGAGAGCAGTGAAAAGACTTTGTGCAGGCACACTTGTGAGAAACTGAGACAGAATCCCATATGGCCAGGTTGGTTGCGGGCCTAACATGACCAAGGCTTTGGCTTGAATAGCATTTCCAGACTGCGTTAAGGAATTAAGGTTGATTTTATAAGGACAATAAAAAAACCCTTTGGAAAACTGGCCAGATACCCATCAGTAACCTTTCCTGATCTGTGGTAAGTGACAAAGGTTGCTTGCTGATGGGTTTGGGAATGGAGTAACCTTTCCTGATCTGTAGTAAGTGATGAAGGTCACTTGCTGACAGGTCTGGGAATGGTAATGTGCTAGGGGACCTCAAGAGAAGACGAATTTACCCAATTTACCCAACGCATACAGGTATCTAATGGCACAGATGAAACCTGGGCTCATGAAAGGCTTTTGAGAAGTCCAGCCTGAGAATTCCTTACAAAAGACTCCAGCAAAAAAACCTGACTTAAGGCCTACATGGGAGCAGAGGTTTGCACACAAATTCTTGTATGCCCAAGAAGTTTCTCTATGCTTTGCTGAAAGATTTGAAGTAAGTGCCTCAAAATGGCATGGTCAGTAGAGCAGACATTCAAATCCTCTCTTTCCCCTGTAGCCTCAGGCTTCATTAGATAAGAACAAAGAAAGTAATGACTACAACACGTTCTTCATTAAATTATGTTAAACCAGATTATGTTGAAAGGGTTATGCTTAAAGGTGTACGTTGAGTGGATTAGCAGATTACCAGGGAGAAGGTGCTTACAAGGCGGGTAGTCATAAGATGTTTAAATGGATTAATGAAGTCATTAAATGTCCAATGTGCATGTGCAGAGGGATTATAATAAATATTAATAAGGTTATTGCTGTATAGTGCACGTGCACAAGATTGCCTATATAAACAACAGCAAATAAAGAAGGCTTGCCATTTTGCCTGAGCAAGCAGATGGTCACCTTTATTTAAAACACAATTTCAATAAGCGTGCTTATTCTCTGCTTTTGCAGAGACCCTAAAGGCAACAGCTAAAATTTATTGAATCAGACCGAATACCATTCATTGAATCTTACAACAATGTATATTAAAGTATCATTTTATTTATGTGGAAGAAGAGTTTGTGAGTTTAAGATTGCAATAGCAAATTGGAGGGACAGAATTCCAATTCAGGCACTATCTGCCGTGTTAGTGTGCCTGGATGCCCATTATGTGTGCATTTGACCTGACATACTTTTAGATAAGAAGAAGAAGGGATGATATTAGGAAGGAGTACTACACAGGAAGCAAGGGCAGGGAGAAAGAATGGAATAAATAGAGAAAGAAGAAAGTAAAGTTGCTGTGTAGACCATTCTGGAAGCTCTCCCATACACTCACGCAAACATGCTCTACCAGCCTCCATTAACTGTTGTCTTCATGGGGATTTTGGGACAGGAGCCTACTAGTGATGGTGGTGTTCCCAAGGATAGGACACTGCAGTTCTGGGCTTATGTGCTTCCGGAGGACCTGGGATGAAGTTCTCCATGGTAATGTCAGCTGATCTTGTGACACTTAATTCTGACTTAGCTTCCATGGAAGAAAAAACATTTGGAAGTATAGAGCAGAATTTCGGAGTATATCAATCCTGGGTTCTAAATTGCTCTGAATGGGATGTGTGTTATGATAGCCAACCTAATTGCCTGAGTTTTGGGAAGCTTTTGGACTGTAACTAATTATGTGTCACTTGGGACCAAACTAAATCAGGTGAAAAATACAGGATTATTTCAGCAGGGCAGGACATAGGAGTAAATTCTAATACAGGGAGAAAACCTTCCAAATTTGAGTACATAGTACTAAGTATACAGTAAGATTGTTGACTAAACACTTAGGGATTTATGAAATATTTTGGTGGATAGAAAAATTATCATAAAAATTATATTCACACATTCATTCATGTATAAAGCATTAACTTATAAATTATAATAAGTCTGATACAATATACTAGGCATTAAGAATTCAAAGTATAGTACCTAATGCCTTGAATCTTATAGTCTGTATGGCACATATTTATGTGTATTATAGCACAATGACATAATTTGCACCACAAAGTCAAAACAAATTCACACAAAGACTGAGATATAGACCTGTACAGGACTTCATTTTAGCATGATTTTGGTATGAAATTTTAAGGCTGTGTTACAAGCCACAGGGGGAAATAACTTCACAAGTATCTTTATTTATTACTAAAATTACCAACACAAAAATTGCTTTTACTTAACAACAAATAACAACATGGAAGGACATAGTTATAAATATGTCTGTTTTTATTAGAAATACCAATGTGGCTATGATTGTTGGCATGATTGTCTGACTACTTAGTAGTTTTTCTAAAGCATTTGTTTCTGAAGGTTAATCTGTAAACTATACGCTTCATTTGGAGTTATATTTTAGACTTATATATTAAAACTATACAAAAAACAGAAGACAGCCATAGCATAAGGTGTCTTCTGTTGCTTAAAAAGCACATGCAGGCTTTGTGCCTATGGCTCAGGTGGCTAAGGTGCCAGCCACATGCACCTAAGGTGGCGGGTTCGAATCCAGCCTGGGCCTGCCAAAACAACAATGATGGCTGTAACCAAAAAAAAAAAAAAAAGGTGGCCAGGCATTGTGGCGGGCGCCTGTGGTCCCAGCTACTTGGGAGGCTGAGGCAGGAGATTCGCTTGAGCCCAGGAGTTAGAGGTTGCTGTGAGCTGTGATGCCGCATCACTCTACTCAGGAGGACAGCTTGAGGCTCTGTCTCAAAAAAAAAAAAAAAAGCACATGCATATTTTATTTCATTTCTATTTGGAGTCTAATTTGACTTTGATGTAACTTCTATGCAAAATATTTGAATTAAAACAACAACACATTTTATAAAAATGACCATAACATATCTCATTGCTCATAATTCAGTACAAAAATCTCAAACCTTAAATTTGTGAATTGTGAAGTCACTTTAAAAAGTAGTTTTCTTAAGAAAATAGCTTTCAACATTTCCCCTAATGGTCAAAGTCACGGTTAATGGATTGAATGTTTTGTGAACTCTGCATGAAAAACACATAACAAGGCTTGGTGCCTGTAGTTCGAATGGCCAGGGCACCAGCCACATACACCAGAGCTGGTGGATTCAAATCCAACCTGAGCCTGCCAAACAACAATGACAACTACAGTCAAAAAATAGCCCAGCGCCTGTAGTCCCAACTACTTGGGAGACCAAGGCAAGAGAATTGCCTAAGCCCAAGAGGTCGAAGTTGCTGTGAGCTGTGATATCACAGCACTCTACTGAGGGCAATATAGTGCAGCTCTGTCTCTAAAAAATAAAAAGAAAGGAAAATACATAACAAGACTGACATGAGTACATTTGAAGGCACAAGGAAAAGCTGGAACTACTGTGAATATTTGTGTGAGGTGTGTGTGTGTGTGTGTGTGTACTGAATTTAGTTTTCAACATGTATAATATTTATATTTTCTGACCTTGCAAAATACTATCATTCATTCCTATAAGCTGCTACATTTCTGAGACATCTTTTTGATTGAAGTTTATAGGCATAGTTTCAGGGGAATGATTTAGAGCAAAATTGATGGTCCTTTTCAACAGCGGTAACATTTAAAACCTTAAAAAGTTTTATTTTTGAAGGAAATTTAAATCATTACAGATCTTGACAACATGTAGTAGTATATTTAAAATATAATCTGGTTTAGTCTCTAGTGCTTTTAGATGAAAGCTATCAAATTTCATTACCTGTTTTGATAGGAAAATCCAAGACTATAATAGGATGTGGTTGACATTACTTAAAATCCAAAAAGATTATAGGATCGTATCTTTAAATTTTATTGCATTAATATGTATTTTTTGTAATTATACCTTATTGCTAAGCATTTAATGTGATAGAATAAATAGCATGTAATATCTAAAGATGAGAACCTCTTTTCCTTTATAATGCTAATGCTGCTTTTGGAAGTTTTTTTTTTTAATTTACTGAATTGAATTTAAGATATATTAAATTGCTCTTTTCAATGCCATATTAAGATTTACATTTTCAATATACTTATACTTCGCTAATAAATGTATTAATTTTTTTCCATTCGATTCAGTGATTTTGATATTACAAATCAATTTCTGATAATTTTTATGACTTTGAGAACTAACGTGGTGTAGCTTAATTTTAGAATGACATTTGTGACTAAAGATTCGCTTCATGCTTTCATGTTGTTGCCTTTTCTATCACAGGGATAACATTAACTGCCAATTTTTGCTGCACAGCCTATTTTTCAGCTTTATACAAAGTCATTTTAAAGCACTTCTTCAGAGAACTATAAGCTCTGGACATATATGTTACCAAACTTTAGCCACTCACTGATTTAACCATCAGAATCAGAACCCAGAAGAAATAAAGTGTTAGCTTACATGTGAGATATACATATATATTCTGATACCTTACCTAAGAAATAATTTATTTGTGTTGACTACGATTTATTTTCTCTACTCCAAACAGCATGTTTGTATGCTTCAGTAATGAAATCACTTAAAAAAGATTAAATGGCCAATAGTACAGCTTCAATTTTATATTAAAGCCATTCTATGAAATACTGCATTTTAAAAAATAACCATTACATTCAAGTTTAAGAGCTTGAGTTTTTTAAAAATTTAAATTAAGAAATTTTGTTTCTGATTCATATTTGCATTTCAGTACCTATTTCTTGGGTGAACAGGAATGCAATGGACGGCATGTTTGTATCCTCTCAAATTTATAAGTTACGATTCTAGAAATGCCAAGCCCAAATGTAACAGTGTTAGGAGTTGGGACGTAATTAGGTCATTAGGGTGGAGCCCTCATAAATGGGATTAGAGCTCTTATAAAACAACCCCAGAAAGCTCTCTTTTGCTTTTTCTGCCACATTAGGTGTATCTTATATATCTTAAGAGTGTGTTTCATAATCTGATAATGACCTGAACATAGGTATCATAATGTTCACTATGTGTCCAGCAAATTTTATTAAAGTAGATAAAGCAAAATTGTTTCTAAAAGGGCTGTTTTACTAATTTTTTTCTTATTACTTATTCCGTTTTAAATTTCAAGAATTATATTAGAATCATTGTGAATATCCAAGATGAAAAAACATTTCATAAATATCGGCTCGGCGCCTGTGGCTCAATTGGCTAAGGCGCCAGCCATGTACACCTAAGGTGGCGGGTTCGAATCCCCAGCCTGGACCCGCCAAACAACAATGATGGCTGAAACCAAAAAATGGCCGGGCATTGTGGCGGGCGCCTGTGGTCCCAGCTACTTGGGAGGCTGAGGCAGGAGACTGCTTGAGCCCAGGAGTTGGAGGTTGCTATGAGCTGTGATGCCATGTCATTCTACCCAGGGGGATAGCTTGAGGCTCCGTCTCAAATAAATAAATAAATAAATAAATAAATAAATAAATAAGAAGCAGAACTTGCAGTATAATAACAATGAATACCTTTTGAAGAATATTAATAACATGGATTATAAGTTAACCTATATAAATTTAAAGCATAGCTTCATTTTTCTTGCTTAATTTTCTTATACTTTGGGTATAATCAGTAATCGCATCTCATATAGCATAGGAGGGAAGGAGAATGAAAACAATTTAATTATTAATACAACATATCTTCAAAAGTTTTTCCTAATATCAAAATTAAAAATCACTTAATATGATAAGAAAAATGGCTAAGAAGACAGTGTTTAGGTCCTTCTCTTAAGTACTTAGAATTTATATACCTTAAGAAAATAGCTATTCTCTTAAATATGAAAAAACTTTATAGCATTATATGAGGAGAAAGCCATGTTTATTTTATCATGGCTTCACTTCCTTTGTTTTCCATTCCCCCCTTGCTATTCAAAGAGTGGCAAATTACTCTGGTTATATACAGGAAAACTGAAAATTTAAAACCTCTAAAAATATTCTAATATATTCCTGTTGTCAGAACAGTATTATTTCCATACTGTGACCGAAAATGTCGTTCATAAAGGTTAAATGTATGGTCCATTTCCCTTTTTTCATTGTGTGGGAAATTCATGTTCCTCTTTGTCTTCATCTGGTACATAATTTCTTTGATTTATTTTCTGGAATAATTTGCTCATATTTTTTTTTTGTTTTTGTTTAGTCAGAGTCTCAGTATGTTGCCCAGACTGGATTTGTATTCTTGGACTCAAAACAATAGAACTGAAAGGCGTATGACCTATTTTTTTTCTTTCATATGTTTGGCTGCCATTTGGAATTTCTTTCCTATGTTTGGCAATTCACATACCTTTTTCTAATCAGCTCTCTGTTTAAATATTTGAAAAATTATTTACTATAGCTTTCATCATATGTAAAATATTACATATGAATTTAACAAAATATGCACTTCTCTGCTCTTACAAAATCTTCTTGGTAAATTTAAAAAGTTCTAAATATCTAGGGAGAAACACCACGCAAACAAGTGGAAGACTCATCATTTTAAGATTTAATTCTACTTTATGTAATCAATAAATTAAAAACAACATCAATTTTACAAAAGAGTCTTTAAATAAAATGACAAGTATATTGAAAAATTTGGAAAACGGAAAGGAAACACACAAAACACACAAAAAATTTTTTGATGTTTGCAGTGCAACATTTATGTATTTGTCTTTATTTAAATGGAGAGATGAACTTGTATTTATTGTGTACAACATGATGTTTTGAAATATACATATGAATGAGGGTTTCTCTCATGTCGGGGTATATTCTCATTGAACAGAAACAGCTGACGTAATAAAAGGTTTTTATACGATCTTTATGTTTGGATAGTGTTAGAAATTTCTTTCCTATGTTTGGCAATTCACATACCTTTTTCTGTAGGTGGATGGGTCAATATGGTTTCAGAAGTATCTTCCTTCCTTCTGTCCTTCCTGCCTGCCTGCCTTCCTTCCTTCCTTCCTCCCTCCCTTCCTTCCTTCCTTCCTTTCTTTTTTTTACTACAACTGCTGGAGTAAGTTTATGTTAGCCTTAGAGGGAAGCTGCTGGTATCAGTCTACTACCCTTTCACCTTCAAAATGCTAATCTGTCATGATTTGGACTTAGAGATATATTCATGTATTGCCATTAGTTTATTAGATAAGTTTTAAAAAAATTTTGCTACTTGTCTTGTAACATGGATATATTACTTAATTGATTGACTACATATGTTAAGAACAATTTCCTTTAGTTATTTGGTATGACAATAAAATGTCTAATATTTTCATTGAAACCTTTATTCAATGTAGACTAAAATGAAATTTGATCTTTCTCACATTACATCTATAAATCAATTTGAAGATTTCTAAACCTAAACATAGAAAGTGATCTCATGTCTTTTTAGGCAATATATATTAATATATATTGGCCAAAAATATTTTCATAGTAAGACAAAGCAAAACACTAAATATTAAAAAAATAGAAAAGTGGACTTTATTAATTTGATTTATTTTTATTTGTTTATCAGAATAGTTTAAAAAATCAAAAGGAAGGCTATAGTCTTAGAGGTAATATAAACAGCTCCTATATCTGACAAGCACTTATAACACAGAAGTAATACTCTTAAAAATTAATAATATAAAGGTAAATGATAAAATACAAATGTCAAAAATTCAAACAGTTTATAAGAGAATACAGAGGCCGATCTATAAGCATGTTCAAGGAGACAAAATAACTTGTTTTCAGGGAAATGCAAATTAACCTGTAAGGAAATTACTTCATGGAATCTAGAGAATCCATAGACTGGTAAAAAGTTACATACTGACAACATCACATATATACAAAAATGGGGGAAATCTGGTCATTTCATACATTTCTTGTGAAAATAAATAGTATCATCACATTTGAAAACTTTTGGAAATTTATTATGGAGTTAAATATATTAAACTCCCTTTGTGCAATTTCACCCCTGAGTATTTATTAAAAGAAATATGAATATTTCTCCACCTAAAACTTGTATGTAAATATTCATGACATTTATAATGGCTCCAATCTGGAAGTAATTCAGATATCTATCTATAAGAGAATGGATACGAAAAATGAGTGAATCTAAAAAATATTATCTTGAGAGAAAATAGTCAAAGACTAAAGTATATGCTTCCATGTATATGAAGTTCAAGAACAAATATAAATAATCCATGATGGTAGGCCTGCCCTTGTTCCACATATCCAAATGCTAATAGTATTACTATTGTAGAATTATATCTTTGAGTCTTTTAGAAAAGGGCAATTCCAGAGGATGATGCCTCCTAAACTATCATTTAGAGTCTATTGGGGGTTTAGTGGACAATGTAAAAATAACTGAATTGGAACATCCTCCCTACTCATGAGACAGTTCCCTAATGACTTTCTCCTTTACCTGAAGGAAATATTGAAAGGAATATGTTTTGATGACATTTAGGACATCAAGGGTAATACAATGACAACTGATAGCCATTCCAGAAAAAGAGTTCCAAAACTCTTTTGAAGGGTGGACTAGGTGCTGGCATCAGTGCATAGCTTCCCTGGGGGAGTATTTCAGAGGTGGCCATAGTGATATTTAGCAATGAGCTATGTAGTGTTTTTTCTAGGATGAGTTTGCTAACTTAATTATCAGACCACATTCCCAATAGAAATACTAAAAATGGCAAAAGACAATTTATAGAAGAGAAAACCCAAACGGTTAACTAACAAAAAATGCTCAATTGCCATTGTAATCAAACAGATGCAAATTAAAAGAATTAGATACCAAGGGTGTTGAACTTTTGAAAAAATAGAAACATTTACTTTTCAATTTAATGTGCAAAATGTTATAACCACTTTTCAGAGCATTTAGCAATATCTAATACCGTTAAAATGTCTTATATGGCAGCCAGACTCTAGATGGTACCCAATGATACCCACTTCCTACTTCACAGCCTGTGTGGCTATCACCCTAATGGTACCAGGCTTGTGGCTAATAGCTTAAAAACCAAGTATCAAGAGCTATATGCCTTTTGTTGTTAGATTGTAGAAGAGTGTGCATTTTTTTCTTGGGCTCTCTCATCTCCTCTCTCTCTCCCCCTCATCACCTTCATCTCTCCCTCCAGGTCACTTGCTGTCCAGGAAGTCAGCTGTCATGTCAGGAAAGCAGCCCTATGGACAGGCCTCTGTGGTAAAGAACAGAAGCTTCCTTCCAAAAGCCATGCACATGAGCTTGGGAGGAGATCCTCCCATCTTTGAGATGATGGAAGTCCTGGTGGACACCTTTATGGCAAGCTCATGAAAGACCTTAAGCCTGAACCACCCAAATAAGATCCTTTTAGATTCCAGACCCTCAGAAACTGTGAGCTCATAAGTGCTGTTTGAGCCATGAAGTTTTGGGTGATTTCTTACATAGCAACAGATGGTGGATGCATCTTATTTCCCTGCAATCCTACTGGTCCGCGTATACTGCAGACCAGTTCTTTCACCTTCTTTGTGTGCATTATGGATCGCATAAAACATGATCATGTTTTTACTGGGTTAATAGCCAGGCTGATACCAGCCCGATGCAGGTTCTGGCATCTCAGGACACATCGGACCCATTCGGATGCCTTGAGAGCTGAGGACGTTATTATCTTCGCCCTTCTGTAACCTATTCTTTCTTAAAAAATCATTGCTTTAGGAAAACACAAAACAAAAATAGAGAGATGAAAAATTATGTTCTCAGAGGATGATTTGCTATTTTAAAATGTCTGAATATACATTTTATCTTCTATGTTAATCTATGAGAAACAGGGAAAAAAACTTTAGGAAGAAAGCAGTATCAATTTTTTTTGTAAAACAAAATTTGCCACTGGGTGTCCTTGTCTTAGTGCCTTCCACAGTTTTAAGAAGATGTCAGAATAGAATGGAAAATCGTAAAGTTGACAAGAAAAGTCTCTAAATATAAATTTTACCTTCTATCACTGCGATTGGTTTTGTTTTCATCTTCCACCATCAGCAATTTCTGCTTTTTCCCTTTGACATTACTGTTTTTTTTTCTGAAAAGTGGATTGACCTAAATTAAGTTTCCCTAGTTTTACATATTCATTTGCATTTTTTAAAATTTTATTTACACTATATAGAAAGGTTTGAATCAAAGTAATATATGGCACACTTGCTTAAAATACCAGAGAGAGTCAGAGGCTTTCTAATGAAGTGTCCCTTCTCTCCTTGCCTGAAACAAGTTCCATTTCTTAGAGGAAATCGCTTCCAACTATTTTCCCTAATGTTAGGGACTGAATGTTTATGTTTGTCTCCTCTAAAATCCATACATTGAAGTCCTGACAGGAGGCCTCTTAGGAAGTAATTAATTAATTCAGTGCAATTGTAAGTGTGAGGTTCTGATCCCATAGGATTAGAGACTTTATAAGAATAGACATCAGAGAGCTCTCTCTCCCTCCCCACCCCCTTCTTCCTTGGCTCTCACTGAGAAAAGGCCATGTGCAGACTCAGCGAGAAGGTGATTGTCTATAAGCAAGAAAGACACTCCTCACCAGAAACCTACTGGCCAGCACTTTAATCATGGTCTTCCAGTCTCCACATTGCTGAAAAAATAATTTGTATTTAGACTTTTCTTCTCAACTGTATGGTTCTCCACTCTGTTCTGACATCTTTTTAAAACTGTGGAAGGCGCTAAGACAAGATCACCTGTTGGCAAATGTTTTACAAAAAAATTGTTGTTGGAGCCACTCACACTTTGGTATTTCATTATAGAGTGCAAGTTGTCTGAGATACTTGCTCACTGGGTGTTCACTAAGGCCAATAATTCTTTGCGTGGCTGAACTCTACTCAGGCTTCGGAAATTTTCCTGGGTCCATCTATGCACAAAGTCTAGTTTTAGCAAACAAACCCTGCTAAGTTGGTTGATCCAGAACCCCTCATCTTCCAAATCTGATCGTCCTCTGTCTCTGCTGAGGTTGCTGTCCTCTGCCTGGTGATGTCCGACCACCCTAGCCTTCCTGCAGCAGGAATCTTGTTAGGCTGGTTTAGCCAGAATTCTCTTTATTCTTGATGTTTCCTTTTAGTAATTTCCCATGTGCTGACCGCCCCACTGCTCCTTGACTGTGAATTTCCACTTGCCTGTGTTACATTTGGAGTTGAGCCCAATCTCTTTCCCCACTGTAAGACCCTCCTTGAACCTATGGGAATGGACTTTTTAACATTTCCCCGGCCAGGCCTTAACAAGTATCACTGAACAGTGTTTTCTTTACCACTACCACCTATGAACTCATGCACTCTTCATGCACAAGGTACCTGTTGAAATGAAGTTGTAAAGTGAGGACTTGGAATTACTAAAAATCAAGATAATCTTCTTTTAAGTTCCATGTTATAAACTTTTTCAAAACTTTGACTTGACACACACCTGATGGGAAACAGTAAGTGAAATGAACATACATATATGAACAGAGAAAGGAGAGACTTGTGTCCAGATTATTTAGGGTCAGACTTTTGCTGCCGTATGGATGATGTTGACACAATTGTTGTAGTGAAGTGTAGAACCTGTGGGTGCTTGTGGGAATTTGCAAATATGTACTCAGCTGGTCTGAGGTGAGAATGGCCCAGGAGACCCACAAAATGTCAGCTGATGTCTGAAATGAAGGTAATTCTGTGGAAATTGTTCCCTCAGACTTTGAAGTTTGGCAACCTCTTTGCACTTGGTGGCAGAGTCTTGGACAGTCTGGAGGACTGTGCCCTTAACCCCAGTTAGGCTAACTCTGGGTAGGAAATAGTCTTAGGTCACTTAATCAACTTGTTGAAAATATTACAGTAAATACATGAAGAATTTGAGATCTGGATCCTTGACCATAATTGGATTCTGGGCTCCATCTAGTAACTTAAAGGTGTTTTTAGAATAACAGAGTGATAAGATATAGTCATAACTTATTATTCCTCCTGAAGACCAAAGATAAAAGTGATTGTTTGGGGAAGTACAAGGAGTCACAGAGTCACATTAGGAAAATGGAGAGTTGAGTCAGGAAAAAAAGGCAACTGGTGATATCAAGCCCATTTATGTTGCTGGGGACTAAAGTTTACTCACGTTGGGAAACTCTGAGTAATGGTAGAAGGCACATGCCATCTGGGAGTGAGCTAGCTATGACATTGATATTTCAGGACAGTCTGTGGTTTAGGACTGAGTGTCAGGGCAAAGCCGGGATTAACGTCTCGGCCACTTCTACACTGCACAGTGCATGGAAAGAGTGATTTTCAAACATTTTGGAGAATATTGATCAACAAACACATGCACTTATTCCTGGGAGAAAGTCTGGAAGTTGTAAGGCGTGAGGGACATGCCCTGGTATAGACTGCTGTGACAGCTGTGACCCCAGATAGAACAGCACTGTGGTGAAAGCCAAGGTTGGAATCTCAAACTGCAACAGACTCTATAAGCCACTGTTGTCACAGCCTAAAAGATAAGAGAGAAGTGAGGTATGTGGGTAATCACTGTATTGGGATCGTCAGCCACAGCAGACCTTAGCAGACCGTGTAAGTAACAAGCTTATGTGCTGCTCAAGTCATTTCTTCTTTGGGGAGTAGACAGCAGCTGGGACTGAGGGGAAGATATCACTCAGGGTCAGCGCCCTGCACCTTGCTTCACTTGAAGAAAACTGCCTTGTCCTGGCTCACACCTACTTCCAGGTACACCCTGCAGCCCAGGACTGATCAACACGTGGCTTTGTGGTAGGCCCTTTGTAGTCCCAAAGCTCCATCTCAGGTTTAAGTGCTGCCTTTGAGTGAGCCGCGTTTCAGGCCAAATTTTTGCTCTGCCTAATCCTGCTACACACGGTCCCCTTCTACAGGTGCTAATAGCAAGAACACTCACCAATAGATGCTGTGAACAATTATCTTCATTCCACAGAACACAACGTGAAATAATCAGAATAATGTTTCCTTAAAAGCTAAGTTCTGATTGTACTGCTGCCTAAATATGGATAAAAAGCAAACACTCTTTCTGTAAATATCCTAAAATTTTCTGATTTGAATAATATGTATAAGATGGCATTCTCCTATGAAACTCAGTACTCCTTTTCACACTTTTAAAGCACTTCTAATGTAAAGTAATTAGCCATGCTCCTATAACGACCAGGCAAAACTTATGAATGGTGTGTAGCTTCTTACTAGTGTTGGGGCTCAGAAAATAATACCCTACAGAATGGTGCTCTGGCATACAGAACACTTCGAATTAAAGGAAATCAACAGGCTTTAGAAGCTGCCCTCAGAACCCAAGTCTGTCTGACCATCCATTCTTTCTCCCTTCCCAAGCACAGGGGAGGGCCCTCTCTGACCTCTCTGAGGTTCCCTTATCTGACTGTGGGAAGTTCTTCCAAAAGGAATGCAACTGTCTTGGAATCTCATCAACACCAGGGAAGATGAATCACAGGAGAGGAGATTAAAAGTCATCACCACGCCCAGGCAGGCTATCAAATGTTTTTCCCGAGGCTGCCCCAAACACCTGTTACTATCTGCACAATAAGACAATCTTTGTTCACCGTGTGGTTCTGCACTTTTCCTTCCCATAAGTCATTACCAAGAGCCCCAAGGCCCTATGCCTTAGTTACGCTATAAAAACTTCCACCATCTGGCCTCTCTTTTTGTTCTTCCATGAGCCTCCTCTGGGCACGCCTGTAACTATAATGGTTTTTCTCCTGTTAATCTGTTTATTGTCATTTTATTTCAGCAGACTCAATTATGAGTCTCTTCTGAGGAAAAGTTTGAATTTTCTTGTACCAGTAGACAAGAAATCCTGTTTTGCAAATTAAAAACATATTACGATCTAACAACAGCAAGCTTTGGTCCATTTTCAGGGGATTGAGGAAAAGGCTAATTTACTTTTATAATCTATAAATCTTTTTGGTCCAATTAAAAATGGGCTAAACATGAAGACATGATTGAACAGTATTTCATCATTGGAGAAGTTTTGTCTTAAAAGTCGCATCATTATCCATGGCTATGTGAATTTCACCATCTTCAAAATATTTTTCCTTTCATCAATTTTATTTCAAATCACAAGTAAGTGCTTAATATGGTAAAAATTTAATCTTAAAATCATCATGAAGTATATTTTTATTATAGAAAGATATAAAAAGGTTTTCAGAGCTTCTGTTGAGCACTAGAATCCCTGGTAGTCAGGTGCTCAGCTGAAACCATGATGTTTCCTGTGGTGTTTGTTTGTTTGCTTTTGTAAACAAGTTTTTGTTGCTAATGTTGCTAATGGACACACGTTTTTTGTTGCTAATTCAGTGACTGGAGAGCTCAAGTGACACTATGTATCAAGAACCATGGGTCCAAAATTGCCTGAAGAACGGGGAATAGTCTCCTAAAACACATCAACTTGTCTTAAATGCAAAACGCAGCTATCTCATGAAAAGATAAAGACAATTGTCAGTTTATAAATGTAAATGTAAACTACACACGAGAAATTGGTCAAGTCACTTTTGTTCTTTAATTCTAAATACTAAGATATGATCTACAAACATTAAAGTTCTATATAAACTTTATTAAAGACCATGAAAGGTCATGTATGTTGTTTGAAAAGTATAGCCAGACTCATAGATTGACTCAGATAATGGGGCTTTAAATAAAAATTCATGTGCTGATTTATTCAGTTTTCTGAAGTCTTTACAGCTTAATAGTTTTTGTGCTCTTGAAATTTTATAGGCAGTAAATAATTTTGTTATTGTAGCAAATAATATACTGCTTTTGAGTTTTTAGAAAATGTTATTAATGGTGGAAAATAGCTTTCTATAAAAAGCATATTAGCCCATCTTCAGGAAATTTATTTTCATTTTTGGACAAAATGCTTACTATTTATTATACATGCCTACAAAAATGTATTTTATTTGTACTTGAGTATAAATAAATTCAATCCCTGGATTCAATATTTATGGACTTACTGTGGGACACTGTTTTTCTATTTTATAAGACCACACAGAAGTTATATAATTGGAGATATAACCAACTCACTCAGGAAGAGCAGTTTTGAACCACATATACAGTAAAACAAGTTAATGTCACTTCTGTGTTGCCTAAACGTTGGGAAAGTATTTTGAAGGTGAAGGGCACACTTGTAACTTTGTATAATCTGTATATAAATAAAGTATGCAAAGAAAACACACGTATATCTCCTATTATTCTGAAATTTAAAAAATAAAGAAATCAAACAGAAACAAATGAAAAGAAAACATACTATCTTTTATTTTGTTTATGATGCAAAAATAGAACGGGGTGTCTGTTAATGACAGAACAACAACAGCAAAGTTTATTGAGGGAAAAAAACACAAATTTGGGAAAGTAAGGAAACTAATATGATGATGGCTTGATCTGTATAACAAAGAAAGTTAAGCACTTACATCGTTCTGTTCTATTGCTTATACAATTTTCGGTAACAAACCTCTATTCTTATTAGAAGGATGATGGCTTTGTCTCTCAGTTCACTTCAGCCAGCCAGCTCCTAAGGACTGGGCAGCATGTGGTGCAGTGGTGTCGCATCTGTGCTCTTAGTTAGGCTTCCAATGTGAGTGATAAGAATATGCCACTGAATATACCTATTAAACAATAGTTTTCAATTTACCAACTTGACCTTAAATCATGTACAAAGCAAAATTTGTCATACAACATTAAATTAAAGTGACCATATTATCTATATTTTGTTTTATCCTAGCTTACCAAGAAGTCACTACTTTCCCCCTGGACGTTTTTGTTTTAAAGTAGCAGCAGCTTGCCAGGGCTGTATTTATACCTCAAAAAAGTCTTACTGAACCAGAAATCTTCACTGGCAAATTCTACCACATAGTAACAGCAGAATTAATTCTGGTCTTTCTGAAACTCTTCCACAATATTGAAGAGGAGGGAACACTCCCTGATTCATTCTCTGAGGTCAGCAGTATTCCGGTATTAAAGCCAGAAGGAGACACTGCCAGGAAAACAAAACTAAACAAACAAAACAATCTACTTGCCAAATATCCTTAACTGTTAGGAAAAAACCTCAACAAATTACCAACAAACCAAATTCAGCAGCATAGTAAAATGATCATACACCACAACTAAGTGAGATTTCTGGAATCTAGAGATAGTTTAACATGCAAAATTCAACTAATGTAGTATACTGATGGGGAAAAATGATAATTTTAATTGATGCAGCTAAAGTATTTAGTATATAAAGTGTTTAGCAAATGCTCCTTTATAATAAAAATACTTAACAAAGGGACTAGAAGAAACTTACTTTTTTTTTTTTTTGAGATAGAGTCTCACTCTGTTGCACAGATCAGAGTACCATGGCCTCAGCCTCACTCACAGCAACCACAAACTCCTGGGAGCAAGTGATCCTCCTGTCTCAGCCTCCCGAATAGCTGGCACTACAGGCACATACTACAACACCCCTCTAATTCTTTCTTTTATTAGTAAAGACAGGGTCTTGCTCTTGCTCAAGCTGGTCTCCAACCCATAAGCTCAAGGGATCCGCCCACCTAGGCCTCCCAAAGCTCTATGATTACAGGCATGAGCCACCACCCTTGCTGATGACAACTACTTTAACATAATAAAATCCACATGTTAAAAACTCACAGCCATCAGCATTTTCAATGGTGAAAGACTGAAAGCTGTTTCTTACATACTAGGAACAGGAAAAAGATGTTCCCTTCTCTTGTTTTTATCACTTCCATTCAACATAGAACTGGCAATCTTAGCCAGGGAAATTAGGTAAGATACAGGTATAAAAGGCATCCAAATTGGAAAGGAAAAACTAAAATTATTTCTGTTCACAGGTATGGTTTTATACAGAAAAATTTAAAAAATTCCACAAACATTCCCTCTCAAACATTGTTAGAAATAAAGGAAGCTGGCAAAGTTGCAGAATACAAAGTCAACATTAAGGAAATCAGTTGTGTTTCAAGAAATACACTTAACCTAAGAAGTGAAAGACTTGTGCACTGAAAAATTCAAAACACTGCTGAAAAAATTCAAGAAGACATAAGTTAATGGAAAGATAGACATTTCATGTTCATGGACTGGAAGACTTAATATTGCTAAACTGATAATGCTACTACTTGTGGATTGGAAGAATAATATTATTCAATGGATAATACTATCCCCAAAAGATTTGTGAATTAAGCACAATTAAAATCACTATGACGGAGACTCCAGCTCCAGGGGAGAGATATGAGCATTGCCCTTTGTCACCTTGCAGTCAACTCACAACAAAGCCTTTCATTCTTCAAAATAAAAAGAAAAAATGGTTGCAATGGTTGCAACCATTGTATGGTTGGTGGCATAATATTACCTTCTGTGACTGGTGTGCAGTGTGCCCATTGCTTGCTTGTTACAATAATACCTTTCACTTTGCCTCCAAGAACTGTAACAAGAGTATTCTTCCTTCACTTTGCTTTCATCAGTAGCCTCTCAGACACAGGAGTTAGACTGTATCAGTGTACCTTTGGCATTTAATTCATTTATAATTGTTGTATTTGTATACTCTGTATTATTTTGAGAGACTCAATTTTCTCAAGCTTTGTATGTTATCTCTGTTCTCTTAGACAGAATTGGAGGGAACACAAGCCATCTGGTATATATTTTATTTATTTACCGTCCTTGAGGAAGTACAAGTTAAGGTATCTTATGTACTTGATTTAAAAACACTTGTGCAAGACACTAAGAATGCCTAAGAAATGCCAAGCAAGCTCCTGCCCATTCACTTAGAGTCCCATTTGAACTTTAGACTCATCTAGGTCTCTCTGAACATACTCACGGTGGAATTTTTCCTAGTAGAGAAAGAAAAAGACGGTCATTGCTAAAGAAGCTAAGGTACTTTTCTCTGGTACCACATCCAGAAAATAAAACCACAGGGCCTGGATGTGAGAAACACTCATTTGTTTCCTTCTTTCATTGGCTCATTTGCTTATTCCTTTCTTCAATGTTAATGAAATATTTAGCACCTTCTGTATGAAAAAATCACATGGCTACTGTAGAGAACAGAGAAATGAATCAATTGTAGATATCAACTAAGTCCCATGGGAAGGTGAGAATTTAGACATCTTTGCATTTTTGTCAAAAACTAACACAACACTTTCCACTTTTTCTTGAAAGTGCTGTTTCCATACAATATGCAATCTTTTCTTACTAAAAAAAAGTGATGCATTTTATTACTGTTAATGTTAATTTTCTTTAACAATGACATCGTTTGGCCTTCCCCTGCCATTGTGTATAATAAGGTGGCTGTACTGATAAAATGGTCACAGAGCTGGTTCCACTGGCCAGTAATTCAGGGAGATAACACAGGCAGATGGAACAGCTGGTAAAATTTACTATCATATATATCAAATTCATAGAATGAATTTTAGCATCCCAGTATTTGGTGATAATTAAATATTTATTTTGTTCATAAAATGTGACGTACAAGTATAATACTGGTTGGGAAAATTAAAAATTATCAGAAGTCAAAATAAAAATTATAATCTGTAACCCAGAGATAAGAAAAACTACTATTTGGTAAAGCTTTTATAAAGCTTTATAAAAAAAGCCAAAACACTGTGATGGTTTTGCAAAACAGTAGAAAACCCTATACTAAAACTCATATAGAATCTCAAGGGACCCCAATTAGCCAAACTCATCTTGGTAAAGAAGAACAAATTTAGAAGACTTACCTTTCCTGATTTCAAAACTCACTATAAAGCTGTGGTAATCAACAAGGGTGGTCCTGGCATAAAGACAGACATATAGAACAATGGAATAGAATAGGAAGATCAGAAATAAACTTTGCCTATATGCTCAAACAATCTTTGACAAGATTATCAAAGCAATTCAGTGAAGGAGAGTCTTTCCAGCGTATGGTTATGGGAAAACTGTATATGCATATGGAGAAGGATGGAGCCAGGGCCTTACTATACACTGTACAAAAATTAAATAAAAAGTCAAAGACCTAAATATACGAGCTGAAACTATGAATCTCATAATTAAAGAGAGAAAATCTTCATGAAATTGGATTTGGCAATGACTTCTTGGATTTGACACCAAAAGCAAAGACAATGAAAAAATAGATTAATCAGGTTAGTAAGATAAAAAAAAAAACTTTTATAAATCAAAGGACAATATCAACATAGTGAAAAAGCAACCTACAAAATGGAAGAAAATATTTGCATATCATGTATCTGATGAAGAATTAATATACAGAATATAAAGAAACTCCTATGATAAAGACCAAATTGGACAAAAGAAATACCACCCTAAATTCAGGATGAAAATCACAACATATTAATATGTGATTAGTGACTCTAATCGATTTTATGTGGTCTTGGAAGTGGAGAGTTCAAGATCACCAAACACAGACGTTCAGCTTCATCTGCTTACCCGCTTGACTCACTCATTTTTCTTTTGGTGTTAATCATGAGAAGCAATGTGTTCAGTAATAAACATATTGTTTCTGTTCTGTTAGGGTGAAACCTGTCTGTAATTATTTGGTGCTGAATGATAAGTAAAGACTTTCTACTTTAGACAATAAAAAAAATACAATGGGCAAAGGATTTGAATAGACATTTCTCCAAAGAAGACAC
Source organism: Galagoides demidoff (assembly GCA_963574575.1). NCBI lineage: Eukaryota > Metazoa > Chordata > Mammalia > Primates > Galagidae > Galagoides > Galagoides demidoff. The sequence continues at coordinate 46,910 of CAUYQV010186670.1, read as the reverse complement.
CCAAATGTTCAATAAGCTTATGAAAGGTGCTCATCATCATTGATCTTTAGAAAAATGCAAATTAAAAACCGTGACCAGATATTTTACTTTGTACCTATGAGAATGACTATTAATCAGAAGAAAAAACAAAAAAGAAAATAAAGGTTGGCAAAGATGTGCAGAAATTGGTAAATCTGTGCATTGCTGGTGGGAATGTAAAATGTATGACATTTCTTAAAAAAATGTAACAGAATTACCATATGATCCAAGAATTCCACTTCTAGGTATAGATCCTAAATAATGGAAAGCAGGGACTCAAACAGGTATTTGTATGTTCTTGTTCATATCAGCGTTATTCACAAGAGCCAAAAGTGAAAATGATGCCAATGTTCCCTGAGATGAAAGGACAAGCAGGACGTGTGTATACATACAATGGAAATTCAGCCCTGAAAAGGAAGGAAGTTCTGATATCTGCCATAACATGGATAGAACTTTAAAACATACTAAGTGAAAAAAGCCAGGTGCGGAAGGGAAAATGTGCATGATTCCACGTCCAGGAGGTACTAGGGACAGTCGAGTTCTGAGAGGCAGAAAGGGACTGAGGCTGGGGTGGGAAATTTCAGGTTGGGAATGATGAAAATCTCTGGAGTGAATATTGGTGATGGCTGCGCCATGATTTGAATGTACTGCCACTGAACTGTTCGCTTAGAAAGCGTTAGCATGGTCAATTTTACATTATATATATTTTACCGCAAAAACCTTACCATTTATATCTTAAGTCATGTGCATTTTCAAGCTAGATGTGTAAGCATTGTCATAGCTGACATACTTGTTCACTAGGGAATGATTTTAAAAATCACATAAATATTATAAAGTTGCACCTAGAATTTATGATCTCCAAATGTAGTTTATTCACTCAAGTCACACTTATTGGTACACTGATCACATTCCAGACGCTGTGACAGGGTACCATCTAAGAGCATAATACATTCCTTAAAGCTGTTCACGGTTGAGATTGTGTGCAGGTGTTTTTTAATCCCTTGTTATATCTCAATATTATAATAACTTTATTCACCTTTTATACGACAGAAATAAAAAAAATCAATATTTTCAATAGAATTTTTTATGACTCTTCAGTAATTTCTTTTCAGGGGCATTGGGTTAGTCCAGGTCTTCTGAGAAAGTAATGCCCCAGATGAGATTAAATGTGCAAAAATTTTATTAGGAGTAAGTCTTACCTGACAGCAAATGTGTTGAGAGCTGGCTAAATCTAAGAGAGCCGTCAGACACCAGCCAGGCTAACTGAGCTGAAGAAGAAAGGGGAGGGAAGTGGGGCGGAGGCTTCCTGTGGTTCTGCACAGTCTGAGAAAGGGCAGCAAAGGAGGTCCTTTCACCAGAAACAGACTGGCCTGGTGTCCTTGCTGGGCTCAGGCAGGGCACCCAGCTGTGGCAAGCACCGCAGAGACACATGGCATTTACATGTATCTACATTTCAGGGAGCAGTGGCTGATGCCCTCGGTCAATTACATTCCTCATAGAGGTCTGGGAGTCTCCTATCCGTGACCAAATGATTCACTACAGATAAATGAACATGTTAATATGTGGCATACTTAGAGTGAAATGAACTTATTTTAGAAAACATATCAGGGATACTTGATAGAGCTTATTTATAATAACCGAAAATAAAGCTAGGTAAAGCTTATAACCTTCCCACGATCAATTCTTAACCATCATTTCTAAGCCATCTGTGAATATCCTCATGTATGTGCCACACCTCCCTTCAACCAGATCATGTCTGGTTCAGGGGCTTCCACGGCTCTGTCTGGAATCCGATTGGTGGTCATGCACTCTCACTCAGCCAGCTCTTAATGCTGACTCTTTATCTTTTGATTACTGAGGAAGATTTTGTCTTACACTCGCTCACTCTCTCTCCCCTAAACAGCCCTCTCTCTGCCTCTCTCTGTACTCTCTTCTGTGGCTGTGTTTTTTCTGCCAGAGATGAGAATTCTTTTTATTAGGTGGTAATGAGAAAAGGAGCTTGGAGCACTGGGGCCCGTTCTGCTTAGGGTTACAATAGAAAGCAAATTTTCCTCTTTGTATCGTATGAAAAAATTCTTATACAACTCTAGAAATGATTGTTTATTTTTTAATACTCAAAGAACAATACATTTCGGAAAACATGAAAGATTTAGGTTTCTGCCCTGGAGACAGCACCATTGTGTGTTTGCAGTCATAACGTGGAGACTAAAGAACACAAAGTGGGCAGAACTATGCCAAGTAGACTATAAATGCTTAAAACTATGTTTTCCAGACAATCATGCATTTCACTTCAGTTTTCAGTTTATTTGTATGATCTAATACAGAGTAAGACCAATTTATACAGTTCCTCCATTTTATGGTTTTCTTATCCTTTCTGATTCTGCATACTTGCAGAATTTCTACGTACTTTTCACCTATTGGTTTCATTTGGTTGCCCAGGGCATTTTCTGTGCCTTTAATTTCTTTGAAAGAACCAGAGTTTAGAGGTACAGTAGAACCTTGATAAGTTGACCACCCAAGGGACCATAATAAACTGGTCAACATACAGAGGTGATGAACATAAGAGACGAGGCCTATTGTACTGATACATTCATGTGGTGCATGTCCAGTCTGTGAAAACGAGGTCAACTTAAGGAGCTGGTCAGTGCAGAAAGGTAGACAGCTGTGGAGGTTCACTGTATGTATCTGTTATTTATCTGTTTTGTTTTTTTTTCTTTTAGATACAGAGTCTCACTCTGTCCTATTGCTCTTGGCAGAGTGCCTTAGAGTCACAGCAACCTCCAACTCCTGGGCTTAGGCGATTCTCTTGCCTCAGCCTCCCGAGTAGCTGGGACTACAGGCACCTGCCAAAATGCCTGGCTAGTTTTTAGTTGCAGTTTGGCCTGGCCCAGTTCGAACCTGCCACCCTCAGTACATGGGGCCAGTGTATTTTTTTCTGATTTTCAAATTCATTAATTACTACTACAACTTATTAATCCTTCTCCTTTCTCTTGGTTTATGTTGTTTTGCCTCCCCTCCCACCCTTTAAAAAGTTTGAGTATTTTCTCTAAGTACAACCTGCTGAGATGAGTTGGTATGTCAGGTCCAGACTGCTCCAGACTTTCTGATTTTCCCTTGCACTTGCCAGGAAGTGAAGCTCAGGTGCGGGTCTGGCTGTAGTTTTCAGATTAGTCTGTTGAACTTTCCACCCTAAATGGAGACCCCCAATTAGAGGGTTACTACCTATTTGAGGGCTTTGTTCCTGGGGACTCAGAGCTCTCAGGAGTGATGCCTCTGCTCTACTTTCTCCTCCCTTAGTGGTTGATAACCAGTGGATCATTCTGCTCTTGGTGTCTCGCCCCCGCCTACCTGAGTATTGGAATTCTTGGGAGTCGCTTTGTCCCTTGTCTTTTTACAGAAGTAGTCAGTCCACCTTAGGGCTTTCTCCCCTCCCCATTCCCCCCTTTTGCACTGCTTGGTTTTGTGAGAGAATAAGGCACCTTCAAACTCACAAATTTCCATTATATTTTCTTTTCTGCATTTTTAAATGATCAGTGCCTGCTGTTGTGAGGATGCAGCTTAAGAATGGATGGAGAGATTAGGAGAATAGTTGTGAAACTATGGCTGTGATCCAGGTGACAGATAATGAGGCTTGGTGATGTTCAAAATGTGGTCTGAGAGAGCCTTTTTTTTTTTTGAGACAGAGTCTATGTTACCCTCAGTAGAGTGCTGTGGCATCACAGCTCACAGAAACCTCAAACTCTTGGGCCTAAGTGATTCTCTTGCTTGAGCCTCCCAAATAGCTGGGACTATAGGCACCTGCCACAAGGCTCACCCATTTTTTTTTTTTTTCTAGCTGCCATTATTGTTTGGTAGGCCCAGGCTGGGTTCAAATCCACCAGCCCTGGTGTATATGGCTGGCACCCTAGCCACTGAGCTACAGACACTGATTCTGAGAAAGCCTCTTTAAAGGCCACATTTTTAGCTGAAGCCAGAAGGATGAGGACTCACAACGAGCCAGGAAAAGAGCCTCAGGGTAGGTATAGGTACAGGTGGTGGTGATGAGCGGTACCTGAACAGCAGAGATGTGGTTCAGAGAGGTTACAGCGAAAATGAATCAGATCGCATCTGTCCTCTTAAACCCTCCAGTGGGTCTGAAATGTATTTAGAAGCCATCGGAGGCCATGGATCTACCCCAGGAGACAACTATACTGGAAGCAGGATGAAAGAAGGGCCCAAACAGATAGATACACAGTGAAGTCACTGTTGTACCAGAGAGGAAGGAACCATCTCATTCGACTTTGACATTGGGATATATCTTTTTGGGGAAAAAAGTAGCATTTCTGCCTTGAAGGATGAATAGGATTTTAGTAGGTAGGGAGAAAAGAGATGAGGGCTTTCTACACTGTGGGGACTGAAAACAGCTAGTTCCAATAAATAGACTGCTTGAACAACATATTTAAACATAGCCAAGAGAGAAATACTTCTGCATCTCAAAGAATCAAATAACCACCTTCCTAAAGAAAAGTAAATTTTAAGACCTGTTAAATTATTCCTCCCTCAATTCTATGCCTACATACGGATACCTACTCTATACCCTTTTACTAAACTCTGATGAAAACAGTCATTTTATGTTTTATTTGAGGAATTTATTTGTACAACAGCACAGGGGAAAGTGACCAAGTTTTGAAAGAGGTCGGTGCGCCATCCTTGCTTTTCTTAATTCTATTGTATAGAATTAAGCACAATTCCTGAAGACCTTGACCGAATTCTATTGGGATATAGTACACTAATAGGGGTGGTTAGTCAAAATATTATCTCCAAGTAACGGTAACGTGTGCTGTGTGCTCTACATGTGTGATCTCACATCTTACCCTAAGTCTTTGAGGTAGGTAGTTATCTCCCATTTACAGACAAACCAACTGAGTCTCAGGTTAAAGCTACATCTAAGGCCATTCATCTGTGCAATTGCGAAGCTCTGAGTTATACAAAGTTCTGCCAGGAGCCAAGCCTTTGGTTAACCGTATTCAACCAGCAGAGTCACTTTTGAACTGAATGTTAAATGGTCCCTGCCTTTGAATTCTGTAGACTGCCAGTATTTTAATGAATGAATCAGATATTTCAAGACATATTTGACATCCTCTCCTGGAATAAATTATATTTTCTAATCATATCAAACAGGTTTGGGGCTTCTTTGGCTCAAAGAAGTAGGGCACTGACCCCATATGCCAGAGGTGGCAGGTTCAAACCCAGCCCTGGCCAAAAACAACAACCAAAAAAAAAAAAAAAACAGGTTTGAAATCCGCCAGAGACAGAGAAAGCATATTAACAGAACCAGAATTGTTTTATGAGGGCTAATTTAAACTCTTTGTCATGTGCTTTTTATTTTAGTACCGGTTATTTTGTTATTCAAATAAGAATGGGCTCCACTGTACAGTTGTTTAAAAGCGAGCTGCGTTCTCCCCAGGGTTTCCTGCTTTCACATTCATTGATCAACAACCTGCAGCCCAGCCTGTGAAAACGTTCAGGCTAATAGTTTTCATACCTTGTTGTTTCATTTATCTGCCTATTAGAAGAAGCCATTAACTGGAAGAAGCCAGCTTTTAGGGAAAAAAATTAAGTTTTTTATTTATGGGTACAGGCATTTTCTTTAAAAAGGCATCATTACTCACATAGTTAAACTAATTAAAAATGCTTTACTTTGATTTGCTTTATTTTCCTGAACTCCATTAAATGCCAGTTGGTCATGTGGAAGGCATGCAAAGATGAAAAGGCCCCTGTGCTCTCATTTGTCATTAAAAAATTAATAACGGCTCTGCTTTGCACCGCCTTCCTCACGGGTGCTTGTGTGTGTGTGTGCAAGAGCGAGATTCTACTCAAGCACGTGTGTGAAATGTATTTTCCCCTAATAGAGAATCCACCTTTTAAAGTATATAATGTCAAATATAGAAGCCAAGCTAAATGTATGAAATGTATCAAAAGGTAAATATCTGCCTAATCGGTGAAGAAATTTTATTTAGACTTCTGTTAGTTTCTTTTTGTTGGCTTAAATATAAAAGATTTACTTCTAAACATTCTATTAGGAATATATTGTATTTTGAGGTGAACTATTTTGTCCCAATTCTTCTTCCTCTTCTTCTTTTTTTTTTTTTTTTTAAGTAAATTACCAGGGCATCTTTAGAAGGTAAGAAGAGGGGAGTTTGGGTGTAAAAAACAGTGGAATGAAAGCCAGGAGACTTGTGTTTGTTACCAATCTGCTCCTGATGGACCCTGCAATGCAGACCACTGAAACTCTTTGTCTGGACCTCACCTTTCCACAATTGCAAAACGATGTTGCTGGAGCTCGTGACATGTTTTCTTTTCTATCTACTGTTCTATGTTAAATTGCCATTTTGTTTTCAGATGAAGAAATAAAACTCCCAAGAACCCAGCTGTAAAAACACATTTTCTTTCCTCACTTATCCTACCATTTTACAAAATTTATATTATTTGGCTGGATTAAAGTCCTATGTTGAATGAAAAAATAATTAAAAGAATAATTAAAAAGGATTAAAGCCTTGGTATCCACGTTTTTTCCTCTCCAAAAAAAGTAGAAAGGCATGTACTATAACAAATGTTTTATATAAGCCAAATCTAAATACAAAGGCATTACTGTTGGCCCAGTATAGCTCTGCACCCGGGCTTAGTAACAGTGACATTTGCTAATACGTCATATAAGCTTTGAGTGAGAAGAATCTTGTACTTATTTCCTGATTACCATGTCTGCATGTCAGAACTGAGAACAGTTAAGAAATATAAGGGAAGGTAAAGCCAGATCAGATGGTACCTATTTTTAGTTCAGTAGCTAAGCTGATAGCTAAGTTGATACTGTGGGTGTTCTGATACAAGAAACCATGGCAACAAATGACCGAGAGAAGAGTAACACATTAGAATTATTTACCTATTGCTTTTTCTTTGCTTTTATTCCTTCCTGAAAATCTCAACTGTAGTGTAAGCAGCATGGGTTTGGGAGTCAGGGCCAGTACTAGTCAGACAACTTGGGCAGGTCGTTAAACCTTAGTGAATCTGATTTTCATCACTGTGCTATGGGGCTGGCGGTGTCCTCAGGGTTGTTCATAGTTATGTGAAATGCCATTGTCCACCCAACACTGTTCATCGAGAAGCTGCTACTTCTCATGTATAGGAAAAGAGTGGGGAGCAAGAATGGCAAGGCCCTTATCCTAACATATCTCATATTCCAATGGGAGCAAAGAGTATGTGAGAAGTAAATATTGCACATTATATTCCTTTGAAGTAGCAATCACCAGACATGTACTGGGGATGTCTGGAAAGTATCCAGCCATTTTTAGAACTATTTTTCATATTACATGGCTAGATGGTTTCCAGGCAGCCTCCCCCATATATTGTTCATAAAAAACAAACAAAAAACTATTAGATCCCTTATTCTTATGGATTGTAACTATTTATCTAATGCTTAAACATACCATACATCATCATTGTTTAAAGCAGTGTTTTCTACCTTTTTAATCTCATGGCACAATTGAAGCTATAGTTGAACCACTTAAATTATGTTGATCAAAAAAAGTGATAAAAGAAAAGAGAGAACATACTATGCTTTGAATTTCTTTCAAAAATAATTTAATTAATGGTCTTTAAAGGCTTTTGCTGCACACCTGAGATCCTCTCACGGCACCCCAGTGTGCTACAGCACTGGTTGAGGGTTGAAAATCCCTGGCTTAGACCTTGATCGAACCTACTGTGACTGAGAATTTATCTCCCCAACCTGAACCTGTTTTTTCATTGGGAAGCTCTGAACATAGGAGCTTGCACATTGTACTGAAATAATTTCATGACCATCCAAACCATGACCGCACATGAGATATTTGAAGCCCTAAAATCTCTTCCCTGGGCCAGATTCTTTGATCATATCCCAGGCTTTGTGTTGTGGTTTGGAAGCTCTTGTTTTCTAATGCTCTTCTGTTTCTGCATTTTTGTTAAAAATCTAAATCTTCATAAAGCTCATGAACAGTGCAGAAAAAAGCGCTCTTATAAATCTGAAGCTAATGTCACCCCTGTCTGACTTGCTCTTACTCCTTTAGCCTGCACTCCCCCACACCATTTTGCCAGCTTGATGACACTCTTTTTGTTGTTCGAGTTACTAATAAAGCTCTTGAGACTTTGAACCATTGCATTTAATTTTGTAGATTGTTCATATTTTTTTAAAAGAAAATTTTTTTTGTTCCACTCCCATTCTTTTTCTGGAATTGTGAATTTGGTGTTCTGGAAACAAATGCACAATCAACATTTTTTTTTTTTTTCATCATACTGATTTGGAAAAGATGGAATTTACTATTTGACTGTTTCTGAATTATGCTGTGTTTGATTCCTATCTTGTTCAGACGTGAATGTAACTTAGCATCCTTTGAATGTGGTTGTTTAACAGTTCCAACTTATTTATCAATTTGGTCCACAAGCACATCAGAAAATACATGTGTCTTATCTACGTATGATGGTTTGGTATGTGGGAAAGAATTTCATTTTGGAATTATAGATTCTAAATGATAATGTATTTAAAGAATGACATCATTTATGTGGAAACCTGATTTGGTTCTTCAAGGATATTATCATATTTTTATAATTTTATATATGACAGAAATATATATTCCACATGAAAAATGTGGCACAGATATCTCGTAAGAGTAAGACAACATTTTTGCCAATGTTCTTTTTACACAAATATTATACTATGTAGAATAAACAGTTGTCATTAAGCGTTGTGAAGCAGCCTTCTTTAAGGCATGCTAATCAACTGCTCTGGCCTTTCTGGACACCAACATCTCAACTGCAGTTGTTATTTGAGACCCTGTTCTGCAGATGTCTAGCCATAAACAGTATCTGTACTGGTTTTCTTTTTTTTTTTAACTTGGGACTTTGTGGACATTAGGAAGGATTTGTTGAGTTCAGAAAAAAAATCTTAATTTTAATAATAAAACATTTTTTCAATTAATGTAAAATGTATAAAAATTTATCCATGATTTATATGTAGCCACTCATGACATATTTGGAATTCGGACCCACAGTTACTCTTAATTAAGCAAAGATGAAACCTTGTCAGCCGTTGTCAGCCAGGGTTGTTAAATGATACGCTTTGCTCTGGCTGAGTTGGGCTCACTGTATGTCACAGTGACCTTGTACAGAGGGTGACCCCCTTTCTTCAGCTTTGTATTGTCTGCCCCTCACCTTCTCGTTTTTCCATTTATGAGGATTTGAGACTTGCAGTGAGTTTCTGGAGTTTAGCGGCTGTATCTTGGTCACTGTTCTTCATTCCTGCTTAGCTGCCAACTGACCTCGTGCCCGATTAGTGTCCTCTCCCAAGAGTCAGGAAAAGGGGAGTGTATTAAACACTTCTGTTGGTAAGAATGTCTTCCCAAATGAGGCTCAAGATTGGAATGTAACCCAGTGAAGATCAGTAAACATGCCTTTCAGTGATAACAATTTTAGGGAAGTTTCTATGCACTAGAAAGACATTTAGAAAATTTCTATTTGACTTTAATTTGCTTCTATTTAAATAATATTTAGTAAATATATCAATTCTCTCTTTTGATCTGGACCCACAAAAATATTTCAGAAGCTCAACTGGCATTAATACTCATTATGTCATAATTCTATGCACCTGTTCTTCTGAAAGTTGACCGAACATGAGTTAATGCTGATCCTCTACATGATCTTAATTTAAAATCATACGTGTAAAAATATGTTTCATTCCTGGGGAATTCATGTTGAAAACAGTATTATTCTCTAAGTTGATACTTTTAGTTTTTTTATCAATATTATTTTTAAACGAGACTTTTTATTTTGAGATCATTTTAGATTCAAATGTAGTTCTAAGAAATCACACAGAAAGACCCTGCACACCCTGTACCTAACTATCCCCAATCATAACACCTTACCTATAGTAAAACTATACAACATCGTCACAGTCAGGCAGTTGACATCGATGTCGCTAAGATAAAGAACATTCATATCTCCACAGGATTCCTCCAGTCGCCCTATGAGAGTCACATCCACTTCGCTCTTGTTCTTCCCATCCTTATTCTTAACCCCCAGAAACTACCAATATGTATTCAGTTCCATGATTTTACCATTTCCAGAACATTAGGTGAATGCACCCATGCAGCGTCAGATTTTTGGACTGGCTCTGTTCATTCAGCATATTTCTATGAAGATTCGTCCTTATAGCTGCTTATCAATCATCCTTTCCTTTTTGTTCTGAGTTGTACTCTCAGACATGGATGTACCACGGATTTTTTAACCATTTATCTGTTGAAGGACGTTTGGGACATTTCCAGTTCGGGGCTATTATGGATTAAGCTGCTATGACCATTTGTGCCCAGGTTTTTGTGTATCTGTAAGTCTTTGTTCTCTGGGATAAATGCCCCAGATGCACTTGGTGGGCTGAATGGTGCTCATGTGCAGTAATCGTTTCCATTTTTATAAACACAATCATAAAGTGCTAGAAATTATACAGGAAAATGCATTTTCAAACTAAACATTCATAAATTAAATTAAATTTTAGTATAATGGTAGAGTTCTGTATTTTTAAAAATGAAGAGTCTGTCTGTGGGTGGCACCTGTGGCTCAAAGGAGTAGGGCACCAGCCTCATATATCAGAGGTGGCAGGTTCAAAGCAGGTCCCGGCCAAAAAACTGGAAAAAAAAAAAAAGAGTCTGCCTGTGTCGGCAATATTCAACCCCTAGTCATTAGCTTGATCCCACATCTCCTTATGTGAGAGTGTCCTCAGGAAGACAGGCCGTTTGACTGACAGCCTCCAGTCAATTTCTACAGCGAGAGCTCATTTCACAAGAGCAGCTGTTGGAGTTAACTCTGTGTCATTCTCGTGACCATTTGGAAAATCTGCTATTATTAGGGCCCGTGGTGTTATTTACCTAATCCAGTATTAAAATTGGGTTTAAATAATTAAGTCTTTCACCGTTTGGATGTTAAAATGTCTCTTCGCTGCACTGTATATCATTAAGAGCAAGAGGCTATTTCAACACTAAGGTATTTGGGACATAAGAAAGAAAAAAGCATGGAAGGATCTTGTGTGGTTAAATTGTGTGCACCTGCTGATTCTTTAACAAAATGTTTCTTCTTCTGAGGTCACAGATATAATGTAATTCTTAATGTGAAATAGACACTTGATTTAGACAAACTATTTTAGATACAATTTTAATGGGAGACTTTATTGTTCTGCTTTATTTAATTAAAGGGTTTTGCTCCCATTCAGCATTTGTTTTTTTAAGCAGAGTTTTCAGTGTGTGCTACTCAATATTTTTTTCTTAAGTATCCAGAGATACATTTTAAATAGCTCTTAAAATTTATTCTAATTCTAAGGTCTGGTTAAAGCACTAATTAAAGTGCTTTAAGATACATTTGATTTATTTACAGCTTACCTTGCAGTTTTGAAAAAGGACAAATTAATTTACATATTGAAAGTTCTATTCTAATTTATGAAAGCTCTACAGTTAAGTTCAAAAACCTCTAAATAAAAGTATATGGAGTTAGCAGAACCTGGATGAGATTCCAGTTGTACTAACTGCTCAGAGCACATTGATCATGAAGGTTCCATCTGACTTTCATGTGTGAATGCAGCACCCTTTTGTCTGTGGGCAAAATTGGAACAAAAGTTATCTGATCCATTAAAATTTCATTCTAGGAGAACTATTATCTGTGCCAAGTTGTTTGAATAAATAGAAATTATATAGCGGACAGTAGAAATAATTATTTGCAAGACAATCTATACAGAATACCATTGGTACTTTTTTATTGATGCTTAATTTTGACCTCAGACACTATTAATAATGAGAGAATTGAAAAATGACATTAATATCCTTGTTAATCAAATATCCCCCTGAATCGGTTCATATGGATATGTACACGGGAGAAACTCAAGGAAAGGAATATTTTTTAATCACCAGCTGAGGGCATTACTCTCAAATCCTAACCTGCTTCTCATATATTGGGTCAGCTGAGCTAAATGTGAACATCAGAACGTTTAAGCTCAAGGTTAGGTACGAAGGTGACCTGAGCTCCATTGCTTCTTTGCCCCAGATCAGCCTGAAGAAGCCACCTTAGTAAGGGACCACTGGTCTGTCAAACCAGTCTCAGGGAAAAAAATAGATGCAGAAAAACACAAAAATGAACTAAGAGAGACAAAATAAGAAAGCAACTAACCTGACCTGACTTGGTTCTATTTATATTTTTCCTTCCCTTCCTCTCTTCCTGGAAGTGACCCATTTATGTGTCCTTGTGGACTCCATAGTCTCTGTGATAACAGAATACAGCCTTCTTGAGATTCCTCTGGGAGGCTGGGAGAGAGTGACGAATTGAACTCCTTTACACAAAGCCAGGTAACCACAGAAACTGCAGAGCATCTCAGACAACCGTCTAACTTTACAAATGGTGAGTTTTGAGGTTTCCAGAATTTTATATACTTTTCCAAATTCACACAGCTGTTTTAATTTTAATTAGTCATGTTGCTCAATTCTGATATTATTTTTGTATGCTTTCTTACTTCCTGATGGAGGCTCAGTTCTTACAGAGAATTACATGGTATAAGGCAACTAAAACTGGGTTTTAAGCTCTAGGAGGAGTTGTGGAATGTCTGCCCTATATAAGGAACAAAGGAAATAGGGTGACCTACAAATTTCTGTTCCAGTTCAAATCATTCTATTCTATTCTGCCATCCAGACAAGTTGTGGAATATACCAACTGTCCCTTCGTGGACCTGGGCAGTAGCCCTCCTTTTCTTCTCATAGGTTCTTGGGGATTCGGACTTTTTCCCTTTAGCAAAATGCTCATTCTTTGCTTTGTTTTTCTAACTTTTTTTCTCTTCAAAACTAGCAGTAGAGTGGAACACTGGTCCTACAGACAAAAACAAAAATATAATATATTTTGCTATTGATTATTATGAAAAAAAATAGGGTAAAAAGAAAACAAAAATCAATGCCTGGAAAAATTACAAATAGTTTATGTAAGTTCAAAATCACAGCTCAGTGATTCTCAAACACTAATGTACAGGGGAAATTTCTGCAGTGCTTATCAAACATCTGAGGCTGAAAAAATGTGCATTTTAAATAAGAACTCCTTTGGTCTCACCACTGATAGGGCATATGTCCAGACAATATTCTAACAATACTTTGGGAACATTGTCTTTTTATATGGCTCTTGAAAACTTCTCTAACAGGGAGTGATTCTTGAGGCCATGTGAAACAGTTTATATGTATTTGGATCATGCTAACTACAAAGGCTGGTGGAATTCTAGATTTTTTCTTCCTAATTATGCCTCTGCTTATTTGTGCTATGTTATTATTATCAAATCTCATTTTTTTTCCCAACCATATTATTCATCGTGTTAATTTAGTTGACTCTCCTGCTGTTTCAACTTGAATGAATGAAAATCTTGAAAGAGATGATCTCCAAATACCCTCCTGCTCCCACAGTGCTATAATTCTAGGATTTTGCCTAGTCAATTAATAGAATAATAACTCATAGTTGATAGCAAGGAAACAGTTGATTTTGGTAGCAGGTCAGAAATTTCTAACCCTACAAAGACAGTAGGAAACATGAGTTAACGTTGGTGGTTTTTCAGAGGCAGAGCAATCCTCACTTTACTCTAATGAGTTACCCATCAGAATTATGTGTCCTTGATAATTCATACCAGAATTTTACATCAATGATAAAACATGGAGTTTATGCTTACGGGCATATTTATAAAAACATGTTAATATTATATTTTTAAACTTTAAATATATGAAAGTAGAATGGGAAATAACATAGTACAGATTTATAGAAAGACACAGATGACATTCAGCAAGTTGGTAACATAATCTAATTGGAAGCTCAGTCAATGACTGTGTATAGTCCAGAAGGATGTTTTCAAGTGCACTGATGGTACGGTGCATAAGGTTACAGCAGTTCCTTGGGAAGGTCTGGATATGTGTGTGGATGAGGAGGGGCACACTGTTCTGCAATGGTGTTTGGAGGATGCTATCTGTATATGGTGCCTGGAGTCAAATCTCCTGTTGGGTTCCAAACACCAAGCACAGCTGAGGACGGCTGCCCACTTGCCGCTACTCAAGCCTCCATTCTTGCAAGAAGCTAGAAATCTACACACAAACTGTTTTGCTCTGATTGTATGTTCTGGAGAAAAATAGGGTAGAATCGTGTCTTTAAAATGTGAACAATATAAGTGCTCTCCATTGCCTTTTTGTTAAATCAATCTTGGATTCTCTACCCCCCTTAACTGGAGCAGCTCAAAAGAAACAGGGACTTTATCAAGTCCACATTATATTAGCTTGTTATCCTTGCAGTGCTAGGATAACATATGAAACACATTTTTATATGAAAATGTGAAGAGTTAGCAGCCAGAGAACACCACAAGTATTTAATGCGATATTCAAATAACATAAAGAGCTAAAATAGAATAACTACTGATAATTACAACCAAGTAGGTTGCTAATGCTATTACAATTTAATGATGTTACATATTTAATAAAATAACTACTGAGTTCACACTCACAGTAATAATGGACTACTATTATGATAGTTATTGTAATGTACTTATTGCTAATACCTAAGAGCTAACTTATATTACTTCTAGACTAAGTTATAAACTATCTTTATATTAGGAGGATCCTAAGAAGATCATAATCATATTTTTATGATACAAGGTAACTTAATAAGACACAAATACAAAGAAGTAACAAGTCCCAGACCGGTGTAATTCCTACTCAAAATTGTAGTACAATTGTTTGAGAACAAACTGATTATTTCTAGACCTAAATGATATTTTTCTTGAAGAAAATAATATTCAAAACCTCTTTCAATTTGCGTATAGAAAAGGGCATAGATAATATTTGTTAAAATTATTCAAAATTGGTCAAAAACATTTATTATTAGAATGTAAAAGTTCATATCAATTTCAAAAGTCAAAGTCATAATATTACATCTAAATAGTCTTCTATTTTACTATTGGTTTAACTCTCGGTATTTACAATTGCTTCACATTTTCACTCATGTATTTACTGATAAAAATAACTCCTATTGATACAGGACAGGTGGCCCACAGCCAGCTCAGCCAAGCGGGGCTGGAGGACCCGCTGCCTCCACCTTGTCGGGGTTGGTGCCGTGGCAGTGGAACCAGAGGAACCAGCGGGCTGGAGCATAGGCAAGGCAGGGAGCCTGCCTCCTCCGTCCCTCCCCCACTGGAGGCTCCAGTAGCCAAAGGGACCAGATAACTGCTGGGGAGACACCAGCACCTTGGTGTCTCCTTCCCTTTGCACTTATGACTAAATAGGGAATCCCCATTTCCTATGCCTAAGTCAATTTCATGTAAGTTTCCTAGGCCTCAATTCTGTGAATGGACTGTATCCATTCATTAGTACATTCATTCACCTTGCCCCAGTGGAGGGAACTGTATCCATTCATTTCCTGGCCTCATATAGAAGGAACCCATGCACCTATATATACCACTAAATGGAAAGAGAAGGAGAGAGAAAAATGGAGAAAGTTTTACTCTCCCAGCTAGGGTTTTCTCTCCCTACCAAGAACTTTAGTGTTTGTTTGTTTGGGGGGGTTTTTTTGTATACTTTTCTGTAAATAAATTCTGTCTTGCCACTGATCTATGGTCTGCAGATTTATTTTTCAAATCACTGAGACCAAGAACCTGAAAAACCGGTATCACTATAGCACCAGGAATTAGCTGAAACCCCCCAAACAAGTGCACAAAAGGTGTAACATGTATGTGTCGAACTTGTTACCCTGGTGGCAAGAGCCATTCTGTTATGTAAAGATATGAGAATACATTGCCTTCCTCACTAAAATGAATAATTAGCTCTTTATCAAAAGTGAGAGGCACTCAGATATTCTTTAACTTGAACTCTTAGAGCAATTGTAATAAAGTTATTAATTGGTCTATTTTAATATTGTTGCTTTGTGTGTGTGTGTGTGTGACAGAGTCTGACTATGTCACCCTTGGTAGACTACTGTGGCATCATAGCTCACAGCAACCTCAGACTCTTGGGCTGCAGAGATTCTCTTGCCTCTGCCTCCCGAGTAGCTGGGACTATAGGTACCTGCCACAGCACCCAGGGAAGCATCAGGAGAGGGCAAGAGAAAGGGGGATGCCCATTCAGCAGTGCAGCCAGAACATATGCACCATTTTTTGTGGTGCCCACAATTACAACTATGTAAAAGATCCCTGATCATGGACCACTATGACAGATGTAATAATGATACCAGACAAGGTGGCACGGAGACCGGCCACCTATTGATGTTGCAGCAAATGGAGGAATTTGGCTGGACAGGAGCAGGGGAAGACACTGGTGCCATGCTGTCTCCTCACGGGGACTTCTGGTAAGTCCTCCAGTGCATCTCTGATTGGTCTATTTTCAAAACCTGCTCCTGATCAGTCTGTTTTCAAGACCTGAAAGCTCATTGGACAATGCCATTGTATAAGCCCCTAAAAAGAGAGCCCAAACACAGACCTCCCAGAGAGAGCAGGAGAGCAAGGAGGTTTGGTTCTTTGTGTGAGCTGTAACACTTGTATTACTGCTGATCCTGCTCTGCAAGGAGGTTTGGCTCTTTGCAAGAGCTGTAATACGTGTATTATAAAACCTATCTCACTGCTGATCCTGCTCCACAAGGAGGTTTGGCTCTTTGCAGGAGCTGTAACACTTGTTAAATAAAACCTAACCTATTGCTGATCCTGTGGTCCATCGCTTCATTGTTTGAACTGCAGAGATCAGGAGCCTGGAAATCCAGTATCAAAATTGCAGTATCAATAATAACAAAAAAAATTAGAAATATTGCAGGAATTACAAACATGTGATGCAGAGGCATGAAGCCAGCACCTGCCATTGCACAAAGGGAGTGGACAGACGGGTGTGATGCAGGGCTGCTCCCTGCAACCTTCAATTTGTACAACACCTAGGATCGGGAAGCCGCAATGAAGTGAAGCACAGTGAGAAGTCAAAAAGGTTGCAGTTAAGGGAAGTGGTATTCTTCTGACCTTCGGGGTAGAATAAGATGCTTTCCATCCTTCTTTCCAGCTGGTAATCGTTAATATGCTAGAATAAACAGCACTATGCCTTTAAACCCATCACTCTGTTGTGTGTTTGGATTTTTCATCCCAGTTAAAAGCCCCCGTAGAGGCGCTGTGAGCAGAGGCGCTGCTAGTAGCAGGTCCAGTTCTGCACCTCCTGCAGCTCTCCTGTCACCCAATAAAAACACAGCAGCGGGCAGAGTGTCCCTAGCAGGGCCCTGAGAGGTGGCTGCCATGTATCTGTGTTTTGTCTTATGTTTCAAACATGACATCCTGAATTAAAGGAACAGAGCTTTTTGAGACAGTGAGAGTCAGCACGTTGCATCAGGGTTCTTAACTCTGCTGACTCTCCCCCCCACCCCGTTTGTGGCATGTTTCCATTTAATTTGGGTGAATGGAAACGAAGGCTGCCTTCACGTGATTCCATCCCCTGGGTATTTGTTTGTGGGGAGGATATGCTGGTAACATATGGTTTTAAAAGCTTTAGCATTCAGGTTGAGTTTGCCATTCCTCCTTGTGAGAGTGTCTTTTGTGTTACTTAGCTGTAGTTTGGTTACAATTCAAAAGACTGTTTTTCTCATATCCAGCATGCGCTATTTCATGTACATTATTTCATTCCCACTTAAAAGTGTTAAATTAGTTATTATCTCCTTTTCATGGATGACATTGAAGCTCGCAAAAGTAAAAGAAAAATGTACACAAAGTCACCTGCCAAATAAACAGTGAGGAGAGGATGTAAACCCACGTGATTGACCATTCTACTGGCCAGCTCGCAGCTGCGTACTCCACATTGGCCATTGGCTTCTGGATACATAAAAGAATTACTCAGCCAGTTAAAAGAATATTACAGTTTTACCCAGATCTCATGTTGGCACCTTGAATATGGTTGACTAATCATGCTTACTTCCAGCTTTTATTCAACCTACCTGTACCTGGGTGCATGATTCTCTGAGAACAGGACCAAAGACATTTGTCAAATATAAAGTGGTCTATAGAACTATTCTTATCTCTCCCTTTATCTCTTTACCTCATGGAGCACAGTCTCTTTCTCATATCGATGGGGACTTTTGTTCATTCTTATCTCTTAGCTGTTAAGGATAGACACAGTATTTCAAATATAAATGAAATCTTTTCTACACACATGATATCTCTGGTTTGCCTTCATTAATTTAGAATTTATTTTAAACTACTATGGTGATGACTTGTTGATAATGCCACATTATCAACATTTTCTCGTTTGTGCCTTTGATTTACTAAGGATTTGTGGTCTTGACACAGTTACTATAATCGGCACACATAGAAATTTAAAAAAAAATAGCCATAAAAACAATTCAGCTTATTAAGACTTTTCCTGTTTTTTGAACAAAAACCTAATCTTTTAAAAGTACAATTTGAATTCTTTCACCATCTTATAAAAAGGGTAAAAAAAAATTTACTGACATAATGCTATTATTTATGCTGCCTAGAACATTAGAAACCTTTAACTTCACAGTAGCCTTTTTCTAAATTTGCTTCATTAGCCTAGGAACTCCCAGATGACATTAAGAAGAGTTATATATATCAAAGAGTAATAAAAAACTTGAGCCCCTGGCTCTGTGCCTGTAGCTCAGCAGTTAGGACACTGGCCACATGCACTGGGCCTGGAGGGCTTGAACCTAGCCCACACCTGCCAAACAACAATAACAACAACAACAAAAAAAAAATACTCGGGCATTGTGCCTGGTGCCTGTAGTCCCAGCTACTTGGGAGGCTGAGGCAAGAGAATCGCTTAAGCCCAAGAGTTTGAGGTTGTTTTGAGCTGTGATGCCATGGCACTCTACCTAGGGCGACTTAGTGAGACTGTCTCAAAAACAAAACAAACAACCCCCCCCCCCAAAAAAAAAAACCAAACAAACAAAACTTGAGCCCTGGTCATATTAATCTCTTTACAATGGAAATGATCTACTAGAAAGCAAGCTTTTTGGCTTTCTAAATTGCAGTAGTGCTGTTTATTATGATGAGCTTTTGATTTAACTTCAAATGGTACTAGACACACAATCTGTATTGTTCACATGACATTACAGTTAAACCATTTCTTTGGTAGCTAATCTATCAGGTTGTTATTTATAATCAGTGATGACAAGAAAATCATTTTTTTTATTACATAAAGGCAAAGGCATTTTTCCCCTCAGGTGTTTGTTGTGACCAATCAAAGTATAAATATGTAACCTATAAAGCAAAATTTCATCCAGTCATTTCATGTTCATGTTTATATGCAGTAGCCCACTCTAATTAGCCATGAAAAACAAGGGTCTGCTCTCCACAACTCTCAGCTAACTTTTCCCCAAACATTTACTTATTTCACTCCTATTTTTTTTCATTCCTAATTTTGAATAAAATATGTATCTAATGTCTTTGTAACCTTAGGGAATAATTTAAGGCCAGCACAAAGAAATAACCCTGTAATTGTAACAGACACAAAGTTAATGAGAATATCTGTAATTAGTGTCAGCAACTTTGGAGCCTTTCGTAAGACTGACTGGCATAGCAGGACATCATGGACAGTAGAAATGAATGGTTGTCCAAAGCTTCACATCAAACAAAATGTCACCCAAATATTTTATCTAAGATCTCCTTATGGGAAGATCAATTTTTAACTTTTATTTAAAGGAGGAAAACCCAACCTTCACAAAGAAGAACTTTTGCTCAGAGAAATAAAATAGGTTTTAACTGCCTTAGCTCAGCTCCTATTGTCATGGGAAATATGTTGGGCTAGATCTTCCAAGTGAAACTTCAAATATATACTTGTCTATGCCCACATAAAGTTGGATATTGATATACTTAAAGTAAAACTTAAAGACAAAGACATTTTGTTTAATGTGGTTCTACCTCTGTAGATACAGCTAGAGATACAGCTGAAGTTGTTACAGCCACCTGGATTGTAGTTTTTTCTATCCATAACTCCAGGATGTTCTCAGTCACTGCTTATATTCCCTATAGCATCCATTTATCCTGTTGAGCTTTTAAAAGGAATGGATTAATAAATTGTGGAATATGTCTATCATCGAATACAATTCAGCCATAAAAATATGGAGTATCCTTTGGTACAACTTGGATGGATTTGGAGAACACTATCCTAATGGAAAAACAAACATCCCAGGTACACAATACTAATTTGAAACTTGTAGATTAACAACAATAGGCTCACATGAGAAAAAACTTACTTAAATCCAGGAAAGGGGTCAGCACGTTATTTGACAGAGAAAAGATGTGCTGGTGCGTGGCACAGTCCCCATGGGAAGGACACAGCCACAGCTTAAACTTTATCTTACAAATTCAATGTACCAAATTGTTAAGTACCCTCATATTAATTGGACATTTTTTAAAAAGGTTGTTTTATAATGAAATACTCATTCGGCAGCAAGGAATAGGAATAGAAATTTTTTTCTTAGGCTAGAAAGATTCGTGTTTCTATTTTGGCTCAGTGTGGAGGAGCAAAGATTCATAGATATTATTTTTATATCATCTTGCAAAACACATATGAAACCATTTATAACTCTGAGTTTTGCATATACGGCTCCTAGCTGTCTTCTTGAAACATCCTATCACCATGCTCCTTTGCATTTAAAAAATCTTTTAGTTTAGAAGCACTTTTGGATCTATTGCATATATCTGCCAGGTGGTAACAGCCTGTGTAGTAGAAGGAGAGTCGTTTTGCCCCCTGGCGATCAAGGAAAGACTATTCCAGTGACCACGAGTTCCACAGTCCCCACATGGCTGGGGCTCTCCTCCTATTTGCCACAACTCACTTCCCCTTGCTTTTGCTTTGCCTCTACTTCTGAAATATTGTGAACTGTGCCATTACACCCAATATTATACAAAGATTTTAAACATTAAACATCATCCTATGTTATCTCCCAACCATCAGATCACACAAGCGTTTTGAATATTTAAGGTGGCAGGAGAGAGGAATCACCACACTCCCATGAAGATCTCCAGGCCTAATAATTTGTTCACATCCCAACACTTCCCAAATACCTGATTGGTGCCCCAAATCCTTTAAGACCTTCTGGGAAATGTGGACCACTTCTCCCACGTATCATTCACAGCAACTGGTCACAGATAGATGTCCTGGAATTACGATGAGTAAAATGTTTTCCATGATGAATTAATGAATCTTATTGCTAAAACCAAACTATTACACATTACATACAAAAATATTCCTATGATTCAATAAAACTTCTTATCTTGGTTACCCTGGGTAAAGTCCTGAGAATCACTAAATCTTTCTCATACGTACTCTGTTTTTGCTAATTTGATGAAGGATGGTTGAAACTGCTGAGAAAATAATGCTGTCCTTGCAATCCAACGGCTCTTAAAAATGTACAGATTGAAAACAAGACTTCTAGAGCAAAGATGCAATGCCCTCCAAAGGGTAGTTCCAAGCTGTGTGCCCCAACCGTGACAACCTCCAAGGAAACTTACATGTAAGGAGGAGGCACCGTCTTCTAGAGTGAGAGCCAGAAATCTCAGGAGGTTAAATTGAATTATTATTATTTGTATGTGATGCTATTATATTCTGAACAAAGTATCTCATAATTGAAGAATAAAGTTTTTATTGGAAAAAGTGTTTTATTAAAGTAATTAGTAAGTAATTTTAAGGTACCACAAAAACCCCAATTCCTTTGAATTTAGAGATTTTTAAGAAATAAAAAACATTGTCCCTAATGAGTGACTCTAGAAGGATATTATTAGATTAACATTATAGAAACGTATTTTCAGCTGATGTTTTTGTCTGCAAATGGAAGAGTGGCCTATGGATTCCAGACCTGAAGGAGGGAGGACAGTAAATGTTTGGAAACGTGACCTTTATTTTGAGTGATTTTTGTGTTTGCTGTTGTTATGTGCAGAAAGTTATTTCTAGATGTATTTGCTACTTTTAAAACAATTTTTGTTTTACTAAAATCTTGCCAGCCTATTTTATCTTGTATTCATTCATGTTGCAATGTTTTTTTTTAATGCAGGTGCTATATGTATTTTGTTTCATTCAATCCAATGAGGTGACTCTCCCTATTTTCAACCCAGAAACATGCTTTCCAGGATGTTGTTTAAAATGTTTTATTTCTGAATGGTTTACTTCCCAGTTCCATTCTATTTGAATATTCAGCTGCTTTCTATACTGGCTTAATCCGCAGATGACTTTTCAATTCAGAGCAATCTTTTAGAGATTCTAACTCCCAAGGCAACATACCCCAAAGAACACCCGAAGAGGCGATGTTGTCAGAGTTGGGGAACACCTCAAAAGGGGCTATGCAGAAATAAAAGAGAGGAGATAGAGGTTTCTGTTCTTGTCCTAGGGTAGATCGTATAGGAGAAACCACGAGGCAGCTCCAGCTTTCTTTGGCTTAAATTTCTTGATTTAGCCTCACATTTTCTGTGGCAGATTGAAACATACTGCAGATTGACCCTGAGGCCAGAAGAAAACAACACAGTGGCCCTTAAAAATGAAAAAGAATGGAATGGTGGTGTTTAAATATCCCCTATGCCTGGCTCCTTTGTCCTGGTCCTCCCACACTGGGGCGTGAGTTCAGCAAAGCCTCAAAGAGCCAGCAGGCGCTCCTGGAGTTAGCAACAGCTCTCCTGACTCACACTGGGTGTGCTCTTTGTAGGTCTCTAATCTAATAAATGATTCAGCCTGACTCTGCTGAGTTGATGAGCCCCAGGGGGTATTACAGCTCACTAGTAGGCAGACTGAGGTCATTAGAGTGAAAAGTATTGGAAGATTTTTCTGGAAAGGCTTGCTGAAAACAACTTTCCATCCACATACAGTGACAATCTTAAAACAAATTTCTATTTCTCCTATCTTAGTACTGCACTTTATCGTGATTGCTGGCTTAATTATCCAGGAAATTTCTGAGGGTAAAATACGTGTCTATCTTTGTTGCTATTCTATCTAGTGTAGGGCATAGTACAGTGCCTAATATCTATTAGTAGTTGGTCTATAATATATCTATAATCATATGTATCTATGAGGTTGGACAATTACGTTTGCAAACTCATCCTAGAAAAAGTGCTACAGACTTCATTACCAAATATCACTATAGTCATCTTTGACATACTTCCCTTAGGAAGCTATGCCCCAACACCAGTGCCTGGTCCACCCTTCCAAGCACTTGTACGTGCCTAGACAAGGAGACAATACTAAAACCCCTCAAACTATAGGCCTGATGAATATAGATGCAAAAATTCTAAGAAAAACATTAACAAACTGCATCCAAAAACACATCAAAACTATTATTATTCATTATGGTGAAGTGGATTCACCCCAGGGATGCAAGTATGGTTCAACATATGCAAACCAATGAAACATGATGAATTACATTAACAAAATGAAAAAAAAAAGACAAATCATCTCAATAGATGCAAAGAATGCATTTGAAAAAAATTAGCATCCTTTCATGATAAAGATTCTCCTATAAAACAAATTAGGTAAATAAGGAATGGACCTCCAATGAACAAAAGCTAACATCATACTGAACAGCAGAAAATTGAGAGCTTTTCTTTAAGATCTGGAATAACACAAGGATGCCCAGTTTTGCCACTTTTATTCAACACAGTACTGGAAGATGTAGTCAGGGAAACTGGGCTAGATAAAAAAATAAAAGGCCATCCAAATTGGAAAGGAGAAAGTTGGATTTTCCTGTTTGCAGATGACGTGATCTTTAGTCTACACACATACCCACCCTCCCCCACACACACCCACCTCCCCAACAACACACATTAGTTAGAACTAATGAAACAATTCTGTAAAATTACAGGATACAAAATCAACACATAAAAATCTGTAGTGTTTCTATGTGCCAATAGCAAACTATCTGGAAAAGAAACCGAGAGAGTAATACCATTTACAAATGCTATAAAAATACAACATCTAGGCTCGGCACCTGTGGCTCAAGCAGATGGGGACTGGCCACATACACTGGAGCTGGTGGGTTCAAATCTTGCCTGGGCCTGCCCAACAACAATGACAACTACAACCAAAAGATAACCAGGCATTGTGGTGGGCACCTATGGTCCCAGCTGCTTGGGAGGCTGAGGCAAGAGAATCGCTTAAGCCCAGGAGTGTGAGGTTGTTGTGAGCTGTGATGCCACAGCACTCTACTGAGGGTGACATTGTGGCACTCTGTCTCTTAAACAGAAAAAATAAAAACAACATCTACAAGTAAATTTAACTAAGAATGTTAACTATCTCTGTAATACAAATTACAAGACACCTGGGAAAAAAATTGAAGAGTACAAAATAATGGAAAGATAGCCCATCTTCTTTATGTATTAAAACAATTACTACTGCTAACATGGCCATAAGTGATGTAATCCCTATCAAAATACCAGTAACAATTTCACAGAAATTAAAAAAATATATATCTTAACATTTGCACAGGACATGGTAAAATGTCCCCAAATCAATCTTGAGCAAAACGAACAAATATACTACAAGGCTGGAGTAATGGAAAGATCATGGTGCTGGCATAAGAACAGATACGGAGACCAATAAAACAGAATACAAACCTAGAAATAAACTGGTGCATTACAGCCGATTAATCTTTGACAAAATGTGCCAAGAAAAGACACTTTCTCCAATAAATGGGGTTAGGAAAACTAGATATCCACATACAGAAGGATTAAACTAGACCTCTCATACTACATGCAAAAATCAACTCAAAATGGATTAAGGACCTAAATGTAAGACCCCCAAACTATCCTACTAGAATAAAACATAGGCGAAATGTTTTATGATGCTGGTTTGGGCAAAGATTTTTTGGATAAGACCTCAAAGGCACAGACAACAAAAGCAAATATTGATACAAAGGATTACATCAAACTGGAAAGCTACCATATCTCAAGAAAAAGTCAATGACGTGAAGAGAATCAACAAAATGGGGAGAAAAATTTGTAATGTATCTATTCAACAAGTGATTATTACCCAGAGTATATGATATAAGGAACTTCAATGACTCAATAGCAAAAAAATAAATTAAAATTATTTATTATAGTATTAATTAAAAGAAAATAATTATTAAAATAAAACAAAAGAAAGATAATAATTCAATTGAAAATGGGCAAAAGATCTGAATAGACATTTCTTAAAGCAGATGTACAAATGACCAACAGCTATATGAAAAATACTCAATAACACCAACCCCCGGAAAATGCAAAACCACAAGGAGATATCTCATCTTATCCCACTTAAGATGCTTGTCTTGAAAAAGACCAAATGGAACAAATGCTAGTAAGGATGTGGAGAAGGGTATCTCTTATATACTGCTAGTATGAATCTAAGTTAGTACAGCCCCTATTGAAAACAGCATGGAGCTTTACCCAAACAATAAAAATAGAACTACTATGTGATCCGTATGATTCAGCAATCCCACTACTGACTGTGTATGTGTACATACACATACACATATATGAAATGAAGTAAGTATGGTAAAGAGACATTTGCATTCATGTTTATTATAGCACTGATTACATGAGACAAGTAGCTGGGACTACAGGCACTAAAATAAGCCTATATCAGTGGATAAAGAAACGGTAGAATATTTACAAACAGAATACTATTCAGCCATAAGAGAAATGAAATCTTGTTATTTGCAGCAACATGGATGAGCCCGGAGGACATTATGTTACGTGAAATAAGCCAGGCACACGTACAAATGCTGCATGATGTCACTCATATGTGAAATCTCAAAACCTTGCTCTCCAAGAAGTAGAGGTTAGAACAATGGCTATAATGACTATCAGTCTGCAAAGGGTAGGGAGGGAGGAATGGGGAGAGGTTGGTCAATGGATGCAATGTTATCCCTTCCGGTGAGGAATAAGGTCTCGTGCTCTATTTCATAATAGGGTGACTATAGCTAACGATAGTATGATGTACTTTTCAAAATAGCTAGAAAGGAGGATTTTGAACATTCTCACCATAGATAAATGGTAAATATTTAAGGCAGTGGGCATGTAATTGCATTACTTTGATCATTACACATTGTCTACATGCATTAAAGCATATCCATAAATATGTATAATTTGATATGCCAATTAAAATAAAACAAAAGAAAGATAATATTCAAATGAGATCACCTTCCATTCGTAATAAAAATTATATCCAGTGTTTTTTATTTAACATGAGTAATATTTGCTTTTCAATTTGAGGACTTTAATATTTTGCAAGACCATATTTCCATAGTGGATTACTTTTCTTCAGCTGCAAGTTTTCACTGAGTGATTCAGTAAATTTGAGAATAAAAGAAATATATTAAAGCTGACAATTGGTTGACTTAGTTTTTTTCTCATAAGTTAGATTTTCCTTTTTATGGTATGTCAGACAGGGCTTTGAGATGAAGCTTCATCAGGGAAATTCTGATAGAGACATAATGGACGAATGTATGTGAATTAATTAAAGTTGGCTTATTTATTAGGATAAATTAATTTGAAGGGCATTCAGAACTATTGTTTTCTCAGATTGATCATCAACTCCTTTCTTTCTAAGTCTACGATTACAGTGTCTAATGTGTGTGAAAACTGATTCTAATCACCAACTATCATGTTACATATATGAAAACAATTGCCATGGTGTCTGACATGTAGTAAGTGTTCTTTCCTTTAGTGTTGCTGTATAAGTTGTTTCTAAAGCAACCTTAGAGTGATGTGGCTTCTCGTTAATAAATCCAATCATGAAAAACTTGTTTATTATTAGACATTCCCATTGCTAGAATATTTTTCTTTTCAAAATCAAAAATCTCACTACCATTTCCAACAAGTAATTGTAGCTCTTTTGTGTTAAAGAGTTCAGTAAATTTTTTTTTTTTTTTGAGTTCAGTAAATTTTGAAATAACTTATTTCTCTCGTTTTCTCTTTCCTAAGTCAACAATACTTTCTTTAAATGACTCTTACAAAACATTGTAGACTCATATCATCTTTTAGGAGATAGTAAACTGCTACACTGGAACTGGATGACAAATTTAGGCCACAATTGACACTCCTTTCTTACTTCATGGAACTCTTTCCATCATGGCAAAATATGACTTTAGAATATCTCAATACAGTATTCCAGTAAGCCAATCGTGAAGGTGAATTGAAACTTATTCATAGTATTTAGTAGTTTAAATATCTAATTTTAAGTTAAAATAACAGCATTCAAAGAGTCTTAGTAAAATTACCAAGGCCTGCCATGTTAGTATGAAGATTGATCTTGATTTTCAATCCCACTTTACTCCCTCCTTTTCTAATTCTACTACCATACTCACCTATCTTGTTAAAGGCATTTCTATCTCAGTGATTTTTTTTGGCATGGTTTATAATACATAAAATACCTGGGACAACCTAGATGCTTATAAAGAATGAAATGGTTGAACACAGTATGGCATTGATTCTTCTCTTATAAACGATTAAATTTATATGAATTGACATAAAAAGATAAAATGACAAATAATAGGAGAGATCTAAATTGATGTATAAAGTATGGTTTAAATTTTAATCAAAATAATGAACTTATATGTATATCTGTACATATATACATACATATAAGTGTATAGACATATACATATATAATGTATTATATATAAATATATCCTGGAATGCATGTGTATATATTATATGCATGTATATGTATATATGCTGGTATACATGCATGTATATATATATATATTTTTTTTTTTTTAGAGACAGAGTCTCACTTTGTCACCCTTGGGAGAATGCTGTGACGTAGCAGCTCATAGCAACCTCCAACTCCTGGGCTTAGGTGATTCTGTTGCCTTAGCCTCCCAAGTAGCTGGGACTACAGGCACCTGCCATAATGCCTGGCTATTTTTTTGTTGTTGTTGCAGTTTGGCCAGCGCCGGATTTGAACCTGCCACCCTCGGTATATGGGGCTGGCACCCTACTTGCTGAACCATAGGTACCGCCTGGTATCTATAATTTTAATTTTATTTATGTTTCTATATATATAGATAATATTGCTATATATTGATATAATAACCTTTTTCCTGGGTTTCTATGAAAGGAAGATTTTGTTAGCATGATTAATTTTATTTTAAAATAATAGAAACAAAATGGAAAAAATTAAGAATAAAAGAGAAGGGAATGTATCACCTCATGAAGCTAAATGTTCACATTCAGTGCTGTATTAAACAGGGCTGAATAAATGATAACACATGGTTGCTTTTTTTCAATTTTCTATCTTTGCTTATCCATGGGGTTATCTTAGTCCTTACCTTATATGGGGAACTTCTATCATTGACCAGAACGTAATGCCATGAGCAACCCCTACATCTTTTCTACAGCCTGTAACCCTGGCAGAAGTGAGAGTATTTCCTGTTGCTCAGGTAAAAAACCAGAGAATGGTTGTTCCTGGAAACACTCAGATGCTCTTGTAGATTAAAAGACTTTTAGATAGATATTTTTCTCTTTTAACAATTCTTTCTTCACCTGCAAAGAGATGGAATCCGTCTTTGTTACTATTACTTCTGATGCATGGTCGCTAAGCCTGAAGCTGTTCTACTGGAGAAATTTCTACGCACTTAATGAAGGAAACGTCATCTGTCTCTGCTTTTGCCTTTGTCTGTGTTTCTGTATTTTTATCTCTGTTTCTGTCTCTGTCTCTGTTTCTCTCTTTATACACACACCCATGTGTGTGAGAGAAATATGCATGTATATTTATATAAATGAAAGAATGTCTGCCGGCTATTTTTTAGTGTTTCTCTAGAGGAAAAAACACATACTGTCCTTCACTGCTTTCCGTATAAAAGGAATAGCAATTGGATTCCACGACTGCCAATCGTCTAACTTATATAAGAAGGATCCCCTTTGCAGTTATCTGTCAAAGCTAGGTAATCCTTTCTCCTTTTATCTGCCTCTTCTAAAATTATAGAGTCTCTTATGTTTCAAATATCAGAAACAAAAGCAAAATTTCAATAACAGTGCAGAGAAAAATTCATAGGTAACATTTACTACTATATAATATTGCTTCCTAGACAATACAGGTTTTGGTTGAAAATCCTTTTGATTTCTTTATGTCCAATAATGTTCTGCAATCTTTAATGACTCCTTTGGAAAAAGAATTACAGATGCTGCCAACTAGTGTTTTAACTTACATTTTTTAAACTTCATGATGGTGTGAAAGCATTATGCAAATAGTACTTTACATTTTTAATTTTGATTCAAAATTAAATGATAACTTTATTATAAACTAGTATTTGTGTTGGATGATTTGCCCAACTGAAGACTAACGTGAAGTGTTCTGAGCAAGTTGAAGGTAGGCCAGGCTAAGCTATGATGTTCAGTAGGTTCTGTATTAAAGGCATATTTCACATGCCTATAATTCACATTCATATTTTGAACTTGTGATGGGTACATTGGGATTGAAAACTCACCATAAGTTTAGGAGCCTCTGTACAAATTTATTTCCTTTTCTCTCATTATACTAAGTGTACAGTATACTTTAAAATGCAAAATACAATGCCTAAAATATTTTAATAATGTACTTACAAACTGAGGAATGAATAATGAAAGGATAAATAAATAAAAATACAGAGAAGTAGAAACTTAAAGCTCACGGTTGCTCTAGCAAATTTGAGGGAGAGTTTTCCATGTGAAGAATTCACTTTAAATTAGGCTCAAAAATACCCATGAAAATATTCATGCAGCAGGTGCTCACAATAAAAATCATAAACACATGACCAAAAAAAAAAAATCCCCCACCTGAAAAGCCGGATAAATAACAAATTGCAGAATCAGACCTTAATCCAGCCTGTACTTTATTTGAGAGGAGTAGGATAAAGCAAGTTATTAATCTTGACTTTTATAAGCAAAACATGCATAAAATATTTAGTAAAATATGTGTATAAAATATTTAATAAAATCCAGAAATAATGAGTATAGCTTCCAGAGTAGTAAAAATGAGATAAACACTTTTTAGTAGTAAAAATGAGATAAAATTCATCAGTCCAACTGAACATAGAAGCGAGGGGGAAAAAAGAAACCTGGGTGGGGAAGACAAATAGAAAGTATGAAGTACAACACAAGGTGAACTTTACGTAACCAATGTGAACATGTGACCTAATCATTGCACCCTCATTGTAATCTGAAATGAGAAAGAAAGTACAAAATAAAATGGTAGTGACAAATTTAAGAATCAGTAAGGACCAAAATCCCAAGTAGACTAGGAAGACCTCACACATTTATGCACCTAATAATATAGCTTCAACATATATAAATCACAAGTATCAGAAGTAAAAGGCATAGTAGATGAACCCACCAAAATAGTAGGAGTTAACACAATTTTTAAACAAATGGATAGACAAAGCAGATTTCAATATTTTTTTGACATACATTGTCTCTTATTAATGCTACGAACAATTATCAACCAATGTGACCATGAAGAATTGTCTTAGGCTTTTTTGTGTTTCTGTAACAGAATAACACAAACTGGGTTTGTAAAGAACAGAGATTTGCATTTTATAGTTCTAGAGGCTGGGCAGTCTAAGGCCAAGAGGCCCACATCTGGGGAAGGTTTTCTTGCTGCATCCTCCCATGGCAAGGGAAATGAGAGTAGGAAAAGCAAGAGAAGGTGAAGTCACTTTTATAGCTGAGACTGGAATTTTACTCTTCAGTGGGTCCTTGGTCACAGGGATTGGAAGAATGAACCTACAGACCACAGCTCAGTGGTAAGATAGGATTTTTATTAGAAGTTAGAAAGGAATGCAGAAGAAGTAAAAAGCACCAGAGCTTCTGGAAGGGGGAAAGAACTAAACTAACCAGGGAGTCTCTGTGTGGGTTCTATCATCTGGGGGTATTAGATTGAGATTAGGTCTTGAGATTGAGAATTTCACTGGGCCAGGACTTGGGAAATAAAAACACGTTTTCAACGTTAATGAGTGTTATTGACAAAGGAATGAATGCCATCCCTCCAGCTCAGGGCAAAAGGTCAGGGTGTTCCCTTCATGAACTTGCCCAAACCTAGGAAAACTGGGGTCCCCTATCTAACCTTGAATAGGGGGAACACTGTATCATAGCAACCCACTTTGGAATAACAAATCCACTCCTGTGATAATAACATTAATCCATTCACAAAGGAAAAGAAAATAGCGTCTAGGCTCACTTGTGAACACTGATTCTGTTAAGTTTTTGGATGGTGACACACTATTAGCAAAAATTCAGTTATATGTAAACAAATCTATATGTAATGATCAAGTTGCCTTCATTCCAGAATGTAAAAGGGGTTGTGTGAGAGTAGGAGATTGGGAGACGGGGCTTAGGCCAGCTGCCGGGGCCTGCAGAGTGGGTGCAGGTGTTCAAGTCTAAGGAAGAGGGGTTGATAACCGACTCTCAGGCAGAAGCTGACAAGGCTACTAGGCTAGGAGCCAGAAGCAGGGCACTGCAGAGTGGGTGCAGGTGTTCAAGTCTAAGGAAGAGGGGTTGATCATTACAGCCAAGGACCAGCATCGACTGGTTTGTCAGCTATCTTGGTCACCTTACATGAACCCTGGCTAATTACAGTATCGTTTACACTGACATTTTAAAATTTCTCTGCCCTTGAAACCACTATAACAGTTTGGAAACCATTATATGAAGTATGAAAATTGGAGGGGATCCAATTCTAGGAATTACTACCCAAAGTACCCTTTACCAAAATCTTAGTAAAACCCAACCCATTAGCTTTGAATATTTCTCCACTCAATTAGTGAGATTTTATACAACCAAACCCCCTTCCTTGGTGCAGCTGTTCTTTTCAAGCCAGGATGTTCTTCTCCCTCTCTTTTTTTTTTTTCATGTATACATTAATGCATTTATAGGGTACAATGTGCTGATTTCATATACAATTAGGAATGCTTACTTCACAATGGTTAATATATACCTCGTGTCGTTTACTTAATTATTGTGTTAAGACATTTATACTCTATACTTAATAGATCCAACATGTATCCTTGCAATATGTACCATAGGTATAATCCTGCCATTCACCCTCCTTCAATCTGACTCCCCCCACACCCCTTCCCCTCTTCCCCTTTTCCCTCCTTCATCCTGGGCCATAGTTGTGATCTAGTCTTCATATGAAAGCAAGAGTGATTGTAAATTGGTTTCATAATAGTACTGAGTACACATGCAGCCTTAAAAAAAGATGAAGACTGGGTGGCGACAGTGGCTCAAAGGAGTAGGGTGCCAGCCCCATATACTGGAGGTGGTGGGTTCGAACCCAGCCCCAGCCAAAAAGTGCAAAAAAAAAAAAAAAAAAAGGAAACTATATCTCTTTTACATTTACATGGATGAAGCTGGAACGTATCCTACTTAGTAAAGTATCTCAAGAATGGAAGAAAAAATATCTTTTCCCTCTCTCAAGAAAGCATACTTCCCTTTCAATAAAAGCTGCTTTCTTGGCGTATGTGGTACATCTTAAAATTCTTTTCTCCAATGATCACCAAGAACTTGAAAGTATCTCCACTCTGAGGCCAGTGACAGTTGCACATCAAAAAATCTGAAATTATAATTCACTGCATTTAACAGGTTGTAAAGGAAAAATATCAGTATAAACATCTTTATAGTAGCAGAAAAGGTCTTCAAAAATTCAACATTAACTTTTTAAAAAACTCCTGAAGCTACCAGAAGTAGTCGATATACATTAAAGTTCACTGAAGCTCTTTCCTCAGAGACTGCTTGACATAATTTCCAAAAGGCAGATGATAGTTTAACCGACATTTCCCTTGTTATATAACACAACTGCCAATTTTTATGATAGTCAAAAATATTTTTTTAAGGGTAAATATTTTCTGGCTGGTCTGGGTGTCCATTTTATCTAGGATAATGGTAGCTATACAACAGAATCTATACACGGGACCATAAGGAAAGCAAATAAATCCACTAATTACTATCTGCAAATATAAATGTAGATGCCAAATTCCATGAGAGTGAATTCTGAAACTTAACAATACAAGAATGACAAGATATCAAGTGGAGTTTGGGAAAAATGCACAGGAGAAAAGGAGGAAAAAGAAAATCCCATATAACCATGAAAATATCATAAAATGTTCTGAGATTGTTTAGATCAGAGAGTCCAACCTTTTCTTTTCTTTTTTTTTTTTTCATCTGCTGTACATTGGAAGGAGAGTTTCCCTGGGCCACACAATCAGCAGGTGGCCCTCGGGTGCAGGTTGGCACACAGTGGACAACCCTGGTTTGAATCATTGCACTAGCTACAGGGCAAAGTGATGGGAAAATTGAGAGATCTGAAGTGGCAGTCTCAGAAAGGGAATTTTTTCTGTTAGAGTAAGTAAATTGAAAGGAAAAGGCACTGTTGGAGATGCGATGGAGAAGAAGAAGAAGGAAGGAAATGGGAAATAAGAATCGTATAGAAGACAATGCCAAAGCACACCAAATTTCCCCCAGGCACACCAAAAAGAAGCACCCCCTTCCTCCACTGAGAGAAGTATGTACTCCTAAAGCAGGAATGTTGCAAACCACTCCAAATTCTCACATTGTCCAGGAACTGTTAAGAAAAGAAAAAGAAAAGAAAGCTACAATCATATAAAGAAGCTGTAGGAAAAACTATTGAGAATCATAAACATTTCAGTTGCTCAATATCCCCACTCTGCAATTAGTTGAATGAAGATCTACATAACAATATATTTGGCTGCACAAAAGAATGGGAATAATCTGTATGGACTGATATGGAGAGATGGCCAAGATATTTTGTTAAGTTAAAACTGCAAAATATATGGAGTATATATAATATTCTAATTTTGTGTAGGAGACAAGAGGATATAAGAATATAAACATACATCTGCTAATTTTTGCCAAAAGAAGTAAGGGACGAGCCAGAAACTAGTCATTTACTTCTTTACCTAGAGGTGGAAGGGAACAGAGTGGAAAGGATGAAGGAAATGACATTTTTCTGACAACAGCCTTTGGTGTGGTCAAAGTTCAGAATAGAGACCCTCTGGCATGGTGAACGTTTTTGAACTGAAGGAGACAAGTGGGCCTCCCAAGAAAGAAAGTCTTGCTGACCTTCTTCCTTCCTCCTATCTACCCCCACCAAGCCTTAAAACCTAGAAAGTTCACTCTCTGACCTCTCCTGAAAGTAGGTCATAGGAACCTCATGTGAAAAGTGTTCTTCCTGCCCCATTCCTGGAAGAAAGAAATTATACACAGAGAAATAAAGAAGAATCTGAACAAACAGGCCTTGCTAAGTCTCCCCCACCCAGTTTATTACCATTACCTTATATACCGTCTTTGTTGAATTATGCTTCTACATGAAGTAGAATGTCCATTTTTTATTAAACTTAAGCATCAAAATATATGCTTTTCCTGAGTCTGTGGGTCTTTCTTTCCTGAGGCTTCACATGTCACATAAAACTTTGATGAATAAATTTGTTATGCTTTCCTCTTGTGAATCTGTTTTCTTATTGTAGGGCTGTCAATGTGAACCCAATGGTGGGTGAGAAAAGGTATTAATTTTTCTTCCCTACAGTATGGTGTTGAGTTTTAGAAATATTATTGTTTTAAAGATCCTCCAAATAAAGTAGTCTCAACAGGACAGAGAAATGCCTAAATATGTATATAGACAAAATTAAACAATGGAAAAGAATTAGTAAAAAGTCTAAGTAGCCAAGAAAATAGCATCAATAAGAACTTTTGAGCATAGCACTTGGATACTTCACCCTCAGTTCAAAGACAAAAGGAACCACAACGAAATCTCAAACGTCTCTTAATTAATACATATTATCTTGTGGGTAGTAATATAGATGTAAAAATTTGAAACTGATTAGTGTGTTCCTTGAAATTGAGAACATTAATGCATATATTGATGTTTTCAAAAGTCAGACATGTTATTATTACAGTAAGAATATAGACTGGGGAAGGTAAGAAAGAATACTATGATATTGGATTATAAAAGGGGCATCAGAGTAGGCAGAGGGGTATGTATCAGTAGTTCCAACTATTCGGGAGGTTGAGTAGGGATGATTGCTTGAGCCCAGGAGTTTGAAGCTGCAGTGAGCTGTGATTGTGCCATTACACTCTAAACAGGGCAACTGAGGGAAACTCTTGTGTCAAAAAAAAAAAAAAAGTTAGTATAAAATAATAATTTCAAAGTAAAAACCCTCTATTTTCTAACTCTGACCTTTGGAGTCATTGACCTAGAAACAATGACAACTCAAAGGGAATGAGCACACTGAATTTCAGATATTTTTCTGTGTGAAATTCCAAACTACAACACTGCAAGGTATCAGAGTTCTCTGAGAAAGCATCTGACTCCTGAGTTGTAACAGGGAAAATACGAAATGCACCTAGGCCACATGGTGGAAAAAAAAAGGAGGGGGGTTATTTATACATAAACATTCCTCAAAAATCAAATAGAAACCAGACTGATGGACATCCATTTGCCAAAAGTGATGAAATTTGAGCATAAAAACTAATGACCATAAAAATTCAAAAGTCTACAGTGGTACTATTGACATAAAACAAAAAGGCCTCCTTTACAGAGAGAATACCAACCAATAAAAACAGAAAGAAAAACAGAATCTAAAAGGCAAAGTGTAAACATCAAGCCACTTTTCAACAGGACTATGTTTCATTTGGAAGCTCTAGCGCAGTGGTTCTTAAGTACAACAAAATTATAAAATTATGTTTGGGCATCACCACGACATGGAGGAACAGTATTAAAATGTCGCGACATTAGGAAGATTGAGAACCACTGCTCTAAAGGAAAATCTGTGTACCCTTCACTTGTCCAGTTTCTAGTGGCCACCTGCATTCCTTGGCTTGTGGCCACTTTAAATCTCTCTCTGCCTCTGACCCTTCTGCCTTCCTCTTATAAGGACCTTTATGATTGCATTGGGCTTATCCAGATGATTCATGATAATTGCCTTTTCTCAAGATATTCATATTAATCAAATATGCAAAGTCCTTTTTGCAATGTAAGTTAAGATATTCACAGGTTCTGATAATTAATAGGCATCTTTGATAAGCTTTTATTCTGCCTCCCGCAAAACAGGAAACTAGATTATAATGTTTTCGCAACTTGTCTGAGGTCTGAAATTTTTTCAAATAAAACTTTTATTAAAAATAGTAAGAGTATTACAATATGAAGAAACTGATAACAATGTAATCCAATAATTCTAAAGTATAATTATTATGATAGTGATATAGGGTTCCCCCATTCAAGGCTGGACAGGGGACCCCAGTTGTCCTAGGCTTGGGCAAATTCGTGAAAGGAACACCCTGAACTTTCGCCCTGAGCTGGAGGACTACATTCATTCCTTTGTGGATAACACTCGTTAATGATGAAAATGTGTTTTTTCTCTGCCACGTTCTGGCCAAGTGTAATTGTCAGACCTAATACTTGTAGATAAAGAATCCACACAGAGACTCCCCAGTTAGTTCTTTCACCCTGCCAGAAGCTCTTCAGATATTTTTCTGTGTGAAATTCCAAACTACCAAACTGTGATGTATCAGAGTTCTCTGAGAAAGCATCTGACTCCTGAGTTGTAACAGGGAAAGCACAAAATGCATGTAGGCCACATGGTGGGAAAAAAAAAAAGGGATTAATTAAACATAAGCATTCCTCAAAAATCAAGTAGAAACCAGAGTGATGGATGCTGAAAATAAAAAAAAAAGGGTGCTTTTTATTTCTTCTGTATTCTTTTCTAATAAAATCCTGTCTTGCCACTGCCGCTGATCTGTGGTCTGTGGGTTCATTTCTGGAATCCCTGAGACCAAGGACCTACTAAAGAGCAAAATTCTGGTAACAATAGCATTGAAATGTTGAGAGGAAATAAAACTGTATGAGTGAACAACTTTCATCAGGAGATTATATACTTAATTTGTAAGGCTAAAAATGTTTTAAATTTATACACACACATAGGCATACATTTTTCTTAATGATTAATATAAAAAATAATCTACTTTGGCCGGACACTAATCCTAAAACTCTGGAAAGCCGAGGCAGAAGGATCTCAGGAGTTTGAGACTAGCCTGAGCAAGACCAAGACATCATCTCTATTATAGAATAATTAGTAAAATTAGAAATAGAAAATTTTTCTAAAATAGAAAAATTAGTCAGGCATTGTGGCAAATGCCAGTAGTCCCAGTTATTGGAGAGGCTGAGGCAGGAAGATACTTGAGCCCAAGGATTGAGGTTGCTGTGAGCTGTGACAGAGTGAGACTCTGTCTCAATAATAAATAATAATAATAATAATGACAACAACAAAATAATAATATGTTTCTATTGAATAATTTATCTTTCTTTATTTTGAAGTCATATTTACAAAATTCTTTCATAATTCAGGTTATATAATAATTACATCATATAATTTTTTTCTAGTACTTTAACTTTTTTTATGTACAATTGCAATATGATTTTAACATCTTTCTACTCCTGAATCGTCAACTGCTTGTCCTAACACGATTTTGCAAGTAATCTATATTTTCTAATGAAACTACAAATATCACTTTTATCAAACATTGATACCTTAACACTATTTTAAAATGATAGTCTCATCTGATTCTTTCAAATACTGATTTGGTGTGGTCAGTGTTCATTTTTTGTTAAGTGTTTAGGTTTTTGAGATGACTGTGTACTTAATGGTGACACAGTACTTAAAATCATAATGCTTTTGTAACATATGATAAATAAGGTCTGTGTCAATCTCTGGTATTTAAAATGGATTAAAAATGTTGTTTTTTGGTTTTGTTTGTTGCTTTTGATACATTCAAAATTCATCATACAGAATTTTTTTTTTTTACTTTTTGGCCAGGGCAGGGTTTGAACCTACCATCTCCAGTATATGGGGTCAGTGCCCTACTCCTTTGAGCCACAGGCACCGCCCCCTCAGCTGTAATTTAACATTAGAATGTTTCATCAAACATGGGGGCCTCGAACAACATGATTAGCATCTCAAGCAAGTATTCTGAAAACTGCTTCTTACCCTGAGGACATAACAACTTCACACAAAGAATTGTTTATATACTGACTTCTCATGGCAATAATTTTGGTTAGGAAGGAAGGAAGGAAGGGCGGGAGAAATGAAAATGACTCACAAGTTTCTTTCTATGCCTATAGAAAGGGGGCATGTAGGATCAAGTACAGTAGACTCTGGGACCACATCAGTCAAGGTAAATATTAGTTTAGTCGCTCTTTCTGCAAATTTTATCACAAGTCCAAAATGTCAAACTTCTGATTAAGGTTTTTAAACCCTAGAGAAGAAAAACAAAGTATATTAACAAAAGATTGAATTTTATTGTATTCACTGAATGCTAAGTTCATGCCTATTTTCACTTGTCAGTATGGTCTTTAAAAATATTTTCAAGGATTGAAATATAAGTGTTTACATCAACTCCTTCCTCCATCTCTTTTCTTTACAATGTATCCCTCCACATGTCCTGGGTAGGACATCAAGTCACGTGTTGCTTCATTATTATTCCAACATTCACATACCATTATAAAAAGCCTTGTTCTGCAAAGATATAACCACATCAAATATGCCAATATGTGAAGCTTTGGATGAATTCACATATTTTGGCAAATTAAATAAAACATTTTCATCGACACCAAGATAGGCAAGCAAAATAATTATGAAAAGATTATTTCTCACAGTTTATTTTCTATCACTGTAGGAGTCCCCATAACCTCTTCTGTTCTCATTGTCAAATGATTTCTTGATAACTCATCTTTTTACCATCTTCAGTGATACAAAATTCCAGCATCTTTCATTTTCTCAAATTTGGATTTTAGTCTGAAAGCTACTTGGAAAATGCAAGCAGCGAGACAATGAGTTCCAGTTTCTCTGGGACCAGCCAGCAGCCCTTGTTGTCTGGACATAATTATTAATAGCTTTCCTTTCATTCTCAAAGTGTCCTGATTTATGATAATAAATTGTTTAGTCATTGCATTCACAATCTGTTCTTCTGATTTTAAATTACAAGAATTTCCCAAAGTGACATTTAGATAGACTTGAAAAGAAGTTCTTTTCTAGATATCTATAACTATTTGTCGTTGGTAGTTGCACAGAATATAGGGACAGTAATTGACCTTGGTAATGCCCGAAACTGACAGGATTGCTATTGCTGATACAGTGAAAGCAATTGTTGCGGTAATATCCTTAATCACAGGTTTTCTGGAAATAAAGTCAACTGCAAATTCATTAAATTGTCAAAATCATTTGTCCATTAAAAGGGCAATTTGTTAATGAAGAAGATAAATTGAACCGTACCATTAGAAGGGCAACGGCGTGCATATCAGTGACAAAGAAAACTCGTGTTTAATTCTGCATCAAATATTTACTAGTCCCATGACCTTTTAGAGAAAAGCTCTTCAAACGTACTAGGTTTATTTATTTCTAAAAGAGTTGAACCAGATCAGACGTTTTTTAATGTGGGTCTGCTCATCACTGCAGATCAGTATCAAGCTTCGCAGTCTGTTACATAATGTGAAAAAATTAAATCGTTCTTTAAGTCGAATTTACTCAACACAAGCATTTAGTGTTTTGTTCTGTGTATTTTGATGTGGAAATTGCACAAGATAGTTGGCAAAGCTTTTATTTATATGAACCTGTTAATGGCTGAATTTTATTTAACCTACCTATATTTCACACATGTTAGCTCAAAGGACTAATTATGCTAAAGGGAGTGAGGATGAGCTGGTAAACAGGATGCTTACATGGCTGTTTCTATACACACGTGCCTATTTCACCCTACTTCCCTTTAGTGGGAACTGAAAGAACAAAAGAGAATATACAAACACATCCCCAGGGAATAGCTTTTGCAGTGTTCCTCAGACCCAGTTACACAATAAGAGTTTGTGGAAACGAAATGGTCACAATTTGACAAGAGAGAAATTGCTATTGCTCCAAACCATTTGGGGTTGGAGGCAAAGCCTTGGAAAGGAGATAAACAATGTATTTTTCCTTTGGGAAAAACATTTCTTGTTGTGAGTGCTCAGGCATGTTCTTTAAACTCCAAACAAATTTCATGTGATGTGCTTTCTTTTATCTTGTTGATTGTTCTTGTGAGACTATTGAAAGAAATACAATAGCACTATGGGAGTCTATCATATTGGCTTTAAAGAAAAAGATGAGAAGGCCAGAAAAGGGAAAAAAAAGCAGGAGAAAAGCTTTTATAGTACTACAGGAAACCACTTCAATACTCAGGCTGCATAAAAGTCTTCTAAAGCATGAAAAGACATCCCATGGGTCCTGCTAATAGTAAATGTAACATATAAAGATGGGGGAAAATGCCCACAGAAAGAGTTAGTATATTATAAAAACTGTCGTTGAATCTACTTTAATTCTTGAAGTCTAATTACCAGTTTAACATTCATTTCAAACAGAGAAAATAATATTGAAAAGAGATGGCTGATCATCATTTTGTCTCTGAAAAAAAGGGTCGGCATACAAAGCGAGCCTCGTGAAAACAAAAATCCTCCCTGTGAAGTCCAAGTGATTGTTACTAGCCAGTCTGCTTACAGACATTGACTAGGCACCCCCTCCACACAGGATGTGCTAAATATTCAGAGAAGTCTTTTATACAGGCATCTTTCTTAAGAAAATTACCTCCTGGTGACAAACTAGGGAGCCATGTTGCAGGAGACCGGCATATACCACCACAATGTGCCTTTTTGGCCGGGATTATTTTGAGCAATAACCGACACATGAGAAAGTCTGGATATAAAGTGGAAGTTACACCTCTAAAGGAAAGTTCCATTTGTAAGAGTCTCTCTCTCTCTGTACCAGAGAGAAGACCCAATATTAGAGACAGTGGAGAAAGCACCAGTTTAAATCTGCATAAAAAACCCTACTCCCATTTGGGGTTCTATTCCTGGTCACCTCCACACCCTTTGCTCTTGTGTCTGTAACTAAGAATGGTATTTGGGCCTAAATTTATGTGGTAACTTACTTTTCCCTGGGTATCTCCCATGTACATAGTGTACATGATAAATATATGTTAATACATTTAAGTTTATCTCATTATTATTATTATTATTATTATTATTATTTTTTGCAGGAGTCCTAGCTAAAAACTATGAAGAACAGAAAGAAAATTATTTTTCTTTCCTAACCAATGTTGTCTTAGTAGAGTATGAATCATAAGTGGGTTAAGTCCAGTTTGAATAATCAATGATAAGGCCTTTGAACTAAAATAAAATCCTAAGCCTTACTCTGCTTTACTGAATGGACTCCCTCTTGGCCAAGGGGACACCTGGGGACTCCTACAAGGGGACTCAGCCTTATAACTGAGTTCCCAGCCACCACCAGGGCCTGGGGGGTCAGACATGCCTCACTGTACTCCCTCCCTCTCTAACAGCCTTCTTATGCTTTCTTCCCTAAGTGCTAATAGAAACCAATCTTGCAATACTCCTTTCTTTTTGCAGTTTCAATAGGACAACTGACCAGACTTCCTTCCTGGTAAGAGACGATAGCCAGGGAGCCATGGAGTGGTTCTGATGCATCTCCAGAGGCTGCATAGAAAGGGTTTTTGGTTCCTCTGCTTCACCTTGGACATCAGAGGGCAGAAATCCCCATCCTCAGATTCCACCTTCTGAACATGTGCACGCACCTGCTTCACTTTCATAAATATTCATGATTCTTCTTGCTGCTTATTAAATATGTGGATTTGGTCCTGTTCTGCTTAAATTATCCCTCCCTCAGAGTACGTGGTCTCAGCTTCTGTCCAAGCTCTGATTACCAGCTGGTGGGAATGTCCACCTTGCAAGCTATAACCCTTTATGAGAAACTCAGCTCTCTTTTCCATCTGTAGGAACCTCTTCATTCTTGACAGCATAATATTCTTTTTTTTTTTTTAATATTGGTACGTTTAGAAAAGCAGAGAAAAATCATACAAAATAGAATTGTTTGATATTGAGACTAAATTTCAAACTTTCCTATCTGTCACTCTTTCCCAGTTGGTGGTCAGTTTTGAATTCATCAGGCGAATAGTTTCATTGCTTATATGAGTGCATGTACTACGTCTCGTATGTTTATACACGTCATTTTATTATATTCTGTTTAT
Organism: Galagoides demidoff; assembly: GCA_963574575.1. Lineage (NCBI taxonomy): Eukaryota > Metazoa > Chordata > Mammalia > Primates > Galagidae > Galagoides > Galagoides demidoff. The sequence goes on along the minus strand of CAUYQV010186670.1, from coordinate 4,780 downwards.
AACTCTCCTAAAAATGTTTAACATTAGATACTTACCTCATTATGTTTTCTTTTACCATGTGGTTTTTAATAGCTACTTAGTATTCTTTCTGTGGCTACACACCAATCAATCCACCCCCACCCCCACTGAGAAACACATAGGCTGTTTCCTAGATTTTGCCAACATGAACAGTATTGGAATGAATAAACAATGCACCCATGTGTTTATAGGAAGCCCTATGAGTAAAGTCTTACGAGTACAATTAATAAATGAAGACAAATTCCATTTTTAAATGTAATAATTTTTACTAGTTTTCCTCTATAATGGCTCAATTTCTATCCTCATCAACAGTGTTGGAGAGGCATGAGTGTGTAGGGGCAAAAGCTTCTTCTCCACCCATTGCCGTTTGCTGATATGAATGACAATAGTTAACAGTAGAAAAAGACACATGAAGGAATTAATGTGCATATAGATATGAAAGTCCCACCGATGTGAGACTTACAGGCCAGAGGGTTGAGATGTATATGCTTTTTCACAGAGGACAGGTAGATAGAGGACTGTAAGAAATTTTAGAGGTAGTAAATTATGTTTAAGGAAAATGAATGAGCTCAAGGAACAATGGCCTAAGACAAAGTTCTGAGTTCGCAAAAAACTAAAATTAGAATTACCATTCAATCCAGCAACCCCAGTACAGGTATCTACCAGGAAAAGAAATCAGTATATCAAGGCTATACCTGCACTCAAATGTTCATTGTAGCACTATTCACAACCATAATGATATGGAATTAACCTAAATGTCCATCAAGTGATGAAGAGATAAAGAAAATACAGTACATACACACAGTGCAGTACAATTCAGCCGTAAAAATGAACAAAATATTGTCATTTGCAGCAACTAAATGAAACTTCCAAGGCATTATGTTAAATGACATAAGCCAAGCACAGGGAGATAAACACCACATGTTCTCAGTCATATGTGAAAGCTAAAAATGTTGATTTCACAGAGACAGAGAATAGGGTGGCGCCACCCTAGCCTACAGCAACTTCAAACTCCTGCGATCATGCATTCCTCTTGCCTCACTCAGCCTTCCAAGATAAAGGTGCCTACCACAATGCCCAGCTATTTTTTTTTTTTTACTTTTTTATAGAGATGGGGTCTTGCTTTTGCTCAGGTTGGTCTCAAACTCCTGAGCTCAAACAACCCACCATGGCCTCCCTTAGAGCTAAGAATACAGGAGTGAGTCACTGTGCTTGGCCCCAATGCCCTCATCTGATGAGGACATCTGTCATAATAACCTCCTTTTAACTTAATTCTTTAAAAATATCTCTATCTCCAAATATAGTTATATTCTGGGGTATCTAAGATTAGGACTTTTACTTACAAATTTTGGGGAAACACAATTCAGTCCGTAACAATCACCTACCTACATTTGAAATCCAGGAAATACAGTCATAAAGCCTGAATTTGGTTTTGTGTTATCATCCTTGGACTAGAGTCAGTTAGGTGTAGGTTGCTGCCTTCCTCAGTAAAGCGACTGCATTCGGCCCGGAGAGGTTACAGACACAGTATATGATACATATACTTCCCTAGTTTGCTGAAGACACTAACGATTAGGTGCTGTGTCTACGTTGTTTTGGGAGGTCATGGACTAACAGGCACACGTTGATGAAGGGAGAGTCTATGAGGGTGAATATGAGAGTGAATATGATTTACCACAGGTCCTAGTAATTATTATCAATGTTGTTAAAATAAGTATCAATTTTTAATTAATGTATTTATTCAGCAAGGCTTACAATCCACTTGGACACACAGTTATGATTTCATGGTATTCTGTAAACTGTCATGCTCTCCTGAATGGACAGATGGTATTAGGATAGTATAACTTGATGAATGTTGGAAAGCTAGGATCTTTATTTGATAGAATAATTCCTTTCCAGGTGTTATATGCTTATTGTTAAAATGTCTTTTCCTTTTGAAAAATGATAATATTCAAAAATATGAATTCTGTGAATATGAAGCAGGTATTAACTATTGCAGGTTACTGATTATAGCAAAGCAACTGTATTACAATCCTTTGTAGTACCCTTATTTGCAGATATTGTCTTCAAATTTAAATAAATACTAAGTGTCCATTTTCTATTTTCTTTAATTGATCTCAAGAATATTTGGGGACATATTTTCTGCATTGTGCCTCTCACTGATGTTTGTTTTCCTTGTTTCTTCATTTGGTTATTTTGCCAATCACTGTTCTTTGTTACATACATGTATAATAATAAAGCATAGTTTTCCGTGTTTCTGGTGAAAAAAGGTTATGCAAAGAAAATCTTTTGAATTAGGTAAAGGAAAAAGTAAAACATAGCTATATAGTTTATATTTAATTTAAAATGTGAAAGCTTAACACAATTTCTAAATCTTTATTTGTTAATTATGCTGTTTAAGTTCCAGCTAGCTTGTCGAGTACTTGGGACTAAGGGTCAAGTCACTTGGGTAAACACTCAGCTCCCTTGCACCTCTGTTGCTTTGCTATCACTTGGTTGTTAAACTTATTTTCCATCTACTCTGCGCTTCCTCCCACAGAGGTGATCTCATTTAAAGGAAGACACCCCCTACACACCAACTGGCGCTACTTTGAATTTATGACCGCTGACCTCTGGCAGATCCCTGATTTCTTCTTTCACTCTCTTAATTAACTATTTTATAGTTTTCCCTGTCTTCTGAAATCTTCAATGCTTCTTTCTTCCTCCTTGGCTTCTTCACTTTCAGTTGATGAATTTCATTCAAGAAACAATCAGAGCTCAGCCACCACTCATTCTGTGGCAGCTGCACCTGTGCAGACGTGCTGCTTCTCCCTGACAGCAGGGGATGTGCTGTCCACCTTGCCAGTGCAGAGCAGCAGCTCCATAGAGAATCAAGTCCTAACCTGGTTACCTACTTAAGTATACTGCAACCCAGTCCTTCCTTCTGTCATCATGTTTCTCTAGTTCATCTTTCTCATCATGCATTTATATGATATGTGTGTGTATATATATGCATATATATATATATCCACACATTATTTTTTTCCTTGTTAAAACAAAACCAAAACTATTTACTCATCACTTCTGTTAATTCTGACCCTGTTTCATTTGTTCCATTTACAACAAAACTCTTCTAGAGGAATCTCTCCTTGCTGTCTCCAATTCCTCTACTTGATATTTTTTGGAATCCCCTTTTTCATGTTTTTTATTTGCAACTTGCCATGACAACTGCACTTGTGTAGACCTTCACCACCTGCACATATTTATACCCATTCTTGGACCTCACTTAACTAGTCTCTCAGCCCCTGGACATAGGTGATCACTGCCTTCTTGGTTTATAGGACACCACACTTTCCTGGTCACTCCCTACCCCACAAATCAAAACAACTGATTTCTCTTCATCTACCCAATCTGCTAATGTGGTCTGATCAGCAGAGCTCAGTTTTTGGGCTCCTCTTTTCTAGTTAAACTTACTCCCTGAGTCTTGATCCCCTGATTGTAAGTGATATTAATATGGCATTGACTCCCATATGTAATGGCCACCCAAGTCTGGTGACTGTATCCAAACTCAGCATGTCCCAAACTGAACTCCCCCTGAAATTGCTTGTCCCTATGCCTTCTTCAGCTTAGTAAATGTCAACATCATTTTTCCAGCTGCTGGGTAAAGCACTTTGAATTCACCTGTGTATGATTCTTTCTCTCATTCCTCACAACCAGTTGAGAAGCAAATCAAAATATACTCGGAATCTGGTAATGCCACAGTCATTCTCAGGCACCATCCTCATTTTCTTGGATATTCACCAGTTTCTTCTCACCTGCTCTGGGCCATGATATTTCTCCCCTTTGATCTTTTCTACACACAGGAGACAGAATGATCTTGGTAAAAAACAGATTATATTTTTCTTCTTCTTAAAACCCTTTTAGAGCTTTTTATCTTATTCAGAACAAAGCCTAAGGTTTTTATACATTTTTATATGTTACCTCTGATTTACTACAAGTTTCTTTCTTGCTTACTCTATTCTGACGAGACCAGCCTCCCAGTTGACCCTCAAAATAGCTAACTGCTAACCTGTTTAACCTACTTTGCTGCAAACACTTCCAAACTGTTCCCCCACCTTCTCCTGTCCCCTGCCTTCTTTCCCTTGCCCTCTACCATTCCTCCACCCTCTCTCCCAGCCCATTCCCATGCCCCCCCAGAGTCAAAACACAGGAAGTCTCAAGTTTCATGTAACCCCCCCCCCCAAGTTCTCAGTGGATGAACAATGGTGGAAACCCACTCAGGCTGTATTAATCATTGTTACATAACTGTAACCATTGTTACTTGAGCTGTATCCATTGATTAATTATTGTTATATAATCATAACCATTGTGATTTAAGATGTATCCATTGACAACCAAGCTATAACCCTGCCAATGGCAACATTCCTTGTACACAGAAAAAATAGTATAAAAGATGAAAAACCCTGCACCTCAGGGCCGCTTGTCTCAGAACAACGGCCCCCTGCACAGGTATGAATAAATCAATTAATAGCATCTGAATGGGTCCAAGTTTATTTTTTCAGAGCGACAAGGTTATTTCAACTTAAGGCTAAGTAGTCAAGCACCTTTGAATTAGAACCTCTGTACCTGCCATTCTTCATGCCTAGAACTTCCCCCTAGATAAACTCACTGCTCACTACTGTAGTTTTTTATTCAACTGTAACTCTTTGTGAGGCCATCTCTGTCCATACTGCTTACAACTTCCCATTTCATTTTCCTGCTTTATTTCTCCACTGCACTTCCT